>JANXIP010000070.1:1840597-1880278 GCA_026167965.1 Cyanocitta stelleri
GTATGCCCAGGTGTGCCCAGGTGTGCCCAGGTGTGCCCAGGTGTGTGCCCAGCTGTACCCAGGTGTGTGCCCAGGTGTGCCCAGCTGTGCCCAGGTGTGTCTCCCCTCCCCCAGGGCTGCCTGGCCCCCGTCCGCGTTCTCATCCCGGGTACCCAGCTTAGCTCAGCTGTGCCCAGGTGTGCCCAGGTGTACCCAGGTGTGTGCCCAGGTGTGCCCAGGTGTCTCCCCTCCCCCAGGGCTGCCTGGCCCCCGTCCGCGTTCTCATCCCGGGGTACCCAGGTTAGCTCAGCTGTGCCCAGGTGTGTGCCCAGGTGTGCCCAGGTGTGTGCCAGGTGTGTACCCAGGTGTGCCCAGGTGTGCCCAGGTGTGTGCCCAGGTGTGTGCCCAGCTGTGCCCAGCTGTACCCAGGTGTGCCCAGGTGTGCCCAGGTGTGTGCCCAGGTTGTGTGCCCAGCTGTGCCCAGCTGTACCCAGGTGTGCCCAGCTGTGCCCAGGTGTGCCCAGGTGTGTACCCAGCTGTACCCAGGTGTACCCAGGTGTGCCCAGGTGTACCCAGGTGTGCCCAGGTGTGTACCCAGCTGTACCCAGGTGTACCCAGGTGTGCCCAGGTGTACCCAGGTGTACCCAGGTGTGTGCCCAGCTGTACCCAGCTGTACCCAGGTGTACCCAGGTGTGCCCAGGTGTACCCAGGTGTGTGCCCAGGTGTGCCCAGCTGTGCCCAGGTGTGTGCCCAGCTGTACCCAGGTGTGCCCAGGTGTGCCCAGCTGTGCCCAGGTGTGCCCAGGTGTCTCCCCTCCCCCAGGGCTGCCTGGCCCCCGTCCGCGTTCTCATTCCCCGGGTACCCAGGTTAGCTCAGCTGTGCCCAGGTGTGCCCAGGTGTACCCAGGTGTGTGCCCAGGTGTGCCCAGGTGTGCCCAGGTGTGCCCAGGTGTCTCCCCTCCCCCAGGGCTGCCTGGCCCCCGTCCGCGTTCTCATCCGGGGTACCCAGGTTAGCTCAGGTGTGCCCAGCTGTGCCCAGGTGTGCCCAGGTGTACCCAGGTGTGTGCCCAGGTGTGTGCCCAGCTGTACCCAGGTGTGTGCCCAGCTGTACCCAGGTGTACCCAGGTTGTACCCAGGTGTGTGCCCAGGTGTGTACCCAGGTGTGTGCCCAGGTGTACCCAGGTGTGCCCAGGTGTGTACCCAGGTGTGTGCCCAGGTGTGCCCAGGTGTGCCCAGGTGTCCTCCCCTCCCCCAGGGCTGCCTGGCCCCCGTCCGCGTTCTCATCCCGGGTACCCAGGTTAGCTCAGGTGTGCCCAGGTGTACCCAGGTGTGCCCAGTGTGTGCCCAGGTGTGTGCCCAGGTGTGCCCAGGTGTGTGCCCAGGTGTGTGCCCAGTGTGCCCAGGTGTGTGCCCAGCTGTACCCAGGTGTGCCCAGCTGTACCCAGGTGTGCCCAGGTGTGTGCCCAGGTGTACCCAGGTGTACCCAGGTGTGTGCCCAGCTGTACCCAGGTGTGCCCAGCTGTGCCCAGGTGTGCCCAGGTGTGCCCAGGTGTGTGCCCAGGTGTCTCCCCTCCCCCAGGGCTGCCTGGCCCCCGTCCGCGTTCTCATCCGGGGTACCCAGGTGTGCCCAGGTGTGCCCAGGTGTGCCCAGGTGTGTGCCCAGGTGTCTCCCCTCCCCCAGGGCTGCCTGGCCCCCGTCCGCGTTCTCATCCCGGGGTACCCAGGTTAGCTCAGGTGTGCCCAGGTGTACCCAGGTGTGCCCAGGTGTGCCCAGGTGTGTGCCCAGGTGTGTGCCCAGGTGTGCCCAGGTGTCTCCCCTCCCCCAGGGCTGCCTGGCCCCCGTCCGCGTTCTCATCCGGGGTACCCAGGTTAGCTCAGGTGTACCCAGGTGTGCCCAGGTGTGTGCCCAGCTGTGCCCAGGTGTACCCAGGTGTGCCCAGGTGTGTGCCCAGGTGTACCCAGGTGTACCCAGGTGTACCCAGGTGTGCCCAGGTGTCTCCCCTCCCCCAGGGCTGCCTGGCCCCCGTCCGCGTTCTCATCCCCGGGGGCTCCATCCTGGACCCCTCCCCCGAGGCCGCCGTGGTTGGCGGGAACGTGCTGACGTCACAGCGCGTGGTGGACGTGGTGCTGCGCGCGTTCGGCGCATGCGCGGCCTCGCAGGTGGGGGAGGGGAGGGGCCAGGCGGGGTTTTGGGGTCCCAGGGGGGTTTTGGGGTGCCAGGGGGGTTTTTGGGGTGCCAGGGGGGGTTTTGGGGTCCCAGGGCGGGGTTTTGGGGTCCCAGGGGGGTTTTGGGGTGCCAGGGGGGGTTTTGGGGTCCCAGTGGGGTTTTGGGGGTGCCAGGGGGGTTTTGGGGTCCCAGGGGGGGTTTTGGGTCCCAGGCGGTGATTTTGGGGTCCCAGGGCGGTGATTTTGGGGTGCCAGCGGTGATTTTGGGGTCCCAGCGGGATTTTGGGTCCCAGCGGTGATTTTGGGGTCCCAGCGGTGATTTTGGGGTGCCAGCGGGTTTTTGGGGTCCCAGCGGGGTTTTGGGTCCCAGCGGTGATTTTGGGGTCCCAGCGGGGTTTTGGGGTCCCAGGGCGGTGATTTTGGGGTGCCAGGGCGGTGATTTTGGGGTCCCAGCGGATTTTGGGGTCCCAGCGGGTTTTTGGGGTCCCAGCGGGATTTTGGGGTGCCAGCGGGATTTTGGGGTCCCAGCGGGATTTTGGGGTCCCAGGGCGGGGTTTTTGGGTGCCAGCGGTGATTTTGGGGTCCCAGGGCGGTGATTTTGGGGTCCCAGGGCGGGGTTTTTGGGGTGCCAGCGGTGATTTTGGGGTCCCAGCGGGATTTTGGGGTCCCAGCGGGTTTTTGGGGTCCCAGGGCGGTGATTTTGGGGTGCCAGGGGGTTTTGGGGTGCCGTTTTGGGGTTTTGGGGTGCCAGCGGGATTTTGGGGTGCCAGGGCGGTGATTTTGGGGTCCCAGCGAGTTTTTGGGCTCCCAGCGGTGATTTTGGGCTCCCAGCGGTGATTTTGGGGTCCCAGCGGGTTTTTGGGGTCCCAGCGGTGATTTTGGGGTCCAGCGGGTTTTTGGGGTGCCAGCGGGATTTTGGGGTCCCAGCGGGTTTTTGGGGTCCCAGCGGTGATTTTGGGCTCCCAGCGGTGATTTTGGTGGGGGTCCCAGCGGGATTTTGGGGTGCCAGCGGGATTTTGGGGTGCCAGGGCGGTGATTTTGGGGTCCCAGCGGGATTTTGGGGTGCCGTGTCCCCCAGGGCTGCATGAACAACGTGACCTTCGGCTCCGAGCGGGGCGGTTACTACGAGACGGTGGCGGGGGGCGCGGGGGCGGGGCCGCGCTGGGGGGGGCGCAGCGGGGTCCACACGCACATGACCAACACCCGCATCACCGACCCCGAGATCCTCGAGCTCCGGTGGGTCTGGGGGGCTTTGGGGGGTCCTGGGGGGTCCTGGGGGGGTTTGGGGGTCCTGGGATGTTTGGGGGTCCTGGGGGTCCCGGGGGTCCCACCCACACGTGACCAACACCCGCATCACCGACCCCGAGATCCTCGAGCTCCGGTGGGTCTGGGGGGGCTTTGGGGGGTTTGGGGGGTCCTGGGGGGTCCTGGGGTGTTTGGGGGTCCCGGGGGTCTCTGGGGTCCCACCCACACGTGACCAACACCCGCATCACCGACCCCGAGATCCTCGAGCTCCGGTGGGTCTGGGGGGGTCCTGGGGGGTCCTGGGGGGCTTTGGGGGGTCCCTGGGGGGTTTGGGGGGTCCTGGATGTTTGGGGGTCCTGGGGGTCCCGGGGGTCCCACCCACACGTGACCAACACCCGCATCACCGACCCCGAGATCCTCGAGCTCCGGTGGGTCTGGGGGGGTTTGGGGGCTTTGGGGGGTCCTGGGGGGTCCTGGGGGTTTCTGGGGGTCCTGGGGGGTCCTGGGGGGCTTTGGGGGTCCTGGGGGGGTCCTTGGGGGTGTTGGGGGGGTTGGGAGGTCCCGGAAGGATCCAGAGGAGGGTCCTGGGGGGTCCTGGGGGGGTCCTGAGGGGTCCTGGGGGGTTTGGGGGGTCCTGGGAGGTCCTGAGGGGTCCTGGGAGGGGTCCTGGGGGTCCTGGGGGGGTTTGGGGGTTCCGGGAAGGATCCAGGGGAGGGTCCTGGGGGTCCTGAGGGTCCTGGGGGGTTTGGGGGGTCCTGGGGGGGTCCTGGGGGATCCTGGGAGGGGTCCTGGGGGTCCCGGGGGGGTTTGGGGGGTCCTGGGGGGGTTTGGGGGTTCCGGGAAGGATCCAGGGAGGGTCCTGAGGGGGCCCGGGGGGGTTTGGGGGGTCCCCGGGGGGGGCTCGGGGGGGGAGATTTGGGGCTCACCAGGGGTCGGTTTGGGGGTCCTGACCCCCCCCCCATTTCCCATCCCCCCCCCAGGTACCCGGTGGTGCTGTGGGGGGGGCGGCTCGGGGGGGGATTTGGGGGTCTCTGGGGGTCGGTTTGGGGGTCCTGACCCCCCCTTTTCCCCTCCCCCCCCAGGTACCCGGTGGTGCTGCGGCGCTTTGAGCTGCGGGGGGGCTCGGGGGGCGCGGGGCGGCACCGGGGGGGGGGATGGGGTGATCCGGGAGCTGCAGTTCCGGAGGGCGACCGAGCTCTCGGTGCTGAGCGAGCGCCGCGCCACGAGGCCCTACGGGATGCAGGTGAGGGACCCCAAAAACCCCCAAAAACACCCAAAAACACCCCAAAAACACCCCAAAAACCCCAAATCCCTCATCAGCCACGAGACCCTACGGGATGGCGGGTGAGGGACCCCCAAAAACCCCCAAAAACCCCCAAAAACCCCCAAAAAACCCCAAAAACCCCAAATCCCCCATCAGCCACGAGACCCTACGGGATGGCAGGTGAGGGACCCCAAAAACCCCCAAAAACACCCCAAAAACACCCCAAAAACCCCAAATCCCCCATCAGCCACGAGACCCTACGGGATGGCAGGTGAGGGACCCAAAAACCCCCAAAAACACCCCAAAAACCCCCAAAAAACCCCAAAAACCCCAAATCCCCCATCAGCCACGAGGCCCTACGGATGGCAGGTGAGGGACCCCAAAAACCCCCAAAAACACCCCAAAAACACCCAAAAAACCCCAAATCCCCCATCAGCCACGAGGCCCTACGGGATGGCAGGTGAGGGACCCCAAAAACCCCAAAAACCACCCCAAAAACCCCCAAAAAACCCCAAAAACCACAAATCCCCCATCAGCCACGAGGCCCTATGGGATGGCAGGTGAGGGACCCCAAAAACACCCCAAAAACCCCCAAAAACCCCCCAAAACACCCCAAATCCCCCATCAGCCACGAGGCCCTACGGGATGGCAGGTGAGGGACCCCAAAAACCCCAAAAAACACCCCAAAAACCCCCAAAAACCCCAAATCCCTCATCAGCCACGAGGCCCTACGGGATGGCGGGTGAGGGACCCCAAAAAGCCCCAAAAACCCCAAAAAACCCCCAAAAAACCCCAAATCCCCCCATCAGCCACGAGGCCTACGGGATGGCAGGTGAGGGACCCCAAAAACCCCCAAAAAACCCCAAAAACCCCAAATCCCCCAAAATGCCCCATCAGCCACGAGGCCCTATGGGATGGCAGGTGAGGGACCCCAAAAACACCCCAAAAACACCCCAAAAACCCCTAAAAAACCCCAAAAACCCCAAATCCCTCATCAGCCACGAGGCCCTACGGGATGGCAGGTGAGGGACCCCAAAAACCCCCAAAAACCCCCAAAAACACCCCAAAAACCCCCCAAAAACCCCAAATCCCCAAAAACCCCCTGAATTTCTCAGCCCTCCCCCCGAGATCCCCAAGGGACCCCTGGGACCCCCCCCAAAAACCCCAAAACCCCTTCAGCCCCTCCCAAGCCCCCATCCCCCCCCCAGGGGTCTCCCAGCCCCCCCTGACCCCTCCCCCCTCCCCCAGGGGGTCTCCCGGGGGCTCCGGGGCTGAATTTGCTGCTGCGTCGGGACGGGCGCCTCATCAACCTGGGGGGCAAGAGCTCGGTGTCCGTGGAGCCGGGGGTGAGCCCAAATCCGCCCCAAAACCGCCCCCAAACCACCCCAAAACCACCCCAAAACCGCCCCAAAATCACCCCAAAACCACCCCAAAAACTGTCCCAAAACTGCCCCAAAACCGCCCCAAAAACTGTCCCCAAACCCGCCCCAAAACCGCCCCAAAAGCACCCCAAAAACTGCCCCAAAACTGTCCCAAAACCGCCCCAAAAACTGTCCCAAAAACTGTCCCAAAACCGCCCCAAAAACTGTCCCAAAACTGCCCCAAAACCGCCCCAAAAAACTGTCCCAAAACCGCCCCAAAAACTGTCCAAAACCGCCCCAAAACCGCCCAAAAACTGCCCCAAAACCGCCCCAAAAACTGTCCCAAAACCCGCCCCAAAACCGCCCCAAAGCACCCCAAAAACTGCCCCAAAACTGTCCAAAACCGCCCCAAAATCACCCCAAAACCGCCCCAAAAATTGCCCCAAAACCCGCCCAAAACCGCCCCAAAAGCACCCCAAAAACCGCCCCAAAACCGCCCCAAAATCACCCCAAAACCGCCCCAAAAATTGCCCCAAAACCGCCCCAAAACCGCCCCAAAGCACCCCAAAAACTGCCCCAAATCCGCCCCAAAATCCGCCCCAAAACCACCCAAAACCACCCCAAAATCCGCCCCAAATCCGCCCCAAAATCCGCCCCAAAACCACCCCAAAAACTGTCCCAAAACCCGCCCCAAATCCGCCCCAAAACCACCCCAAAATCCGCCCCAAATCCGCCCCAAAAACCGCCACAAAACCGCCCCGAAATCGCCCCCAAAAAACCACCCCAAACCCGCCCCAAAAACCACCCAGAACCGCCCCAAAACGCCCCAAAAACCGCCCCAAAATCCACCCCAAAACCGCCCCAAAACCGCCCCGAAACCGCCTCAAAACTGCCCCGAAACCACCCCAAAACCGCTCCAAAAACCCACCCCAAAAACCGCCCCAAAATCATCCCAAAACTGCCCCAAAAAAACGCCCCAAAAAACACCCCAAAAACGTCCCCAAAACCACCTCAAAACAGCCCCAAAATCCACCCCAAAAACGCCCCAAAACCAACCCCAAACCCCCCTGACCCCAAACCCCCGACCCCTGACCCCAAACCCCCTCTGACCCCAAACCCCTCTGACCCCAAAGCCCCCCGACCCCAAACCCCCCCCGACCCCAAACCACTCTGACCCCAAGCCCCTCTGACCCCAAAGCCCCCCGACCCCAAACGCCCCCCGACCCCAAACCCCTCTGACCCCAAACCCCGGACCCCAACCCCCCCGACCCCAAACCACTCTGACCCCAAACCCCCTGACCCCAAACCCCCGACCCCAAACCCCCCCTGACCCCAAACCCCTCTGACCCCAAAGCCCCCCGACCCCAAACCCCCCCCGACCCCAAACCACTCTGACCCCAAGCCCCTCTGACCCCAAAGCCCCCCGACCCCAAACGCCCCGACCCCAAACCCCTCTGACCCCAAACCCCGACCCCAAACCCCAAACCCCAAACCCCAAACCCCTCTGACCCCAAACCCCAAACCCCTCTGACCCCAAACCCCGACCCCAAACCCCAAACCTCAAACCCCAAACCCCTCTGACCCCAAACCCCAAACCCCTCTGACCCCAAACCCCTGACCCCAAACCCCCTCTGACCCCAAACCCCAAACCCCCGACCCCCGACCCCAAACCCCTCTGACCCCAAACCCCAAACCCCCCAAAACCCCAAACCCCCCCGACCCCAAACCCCTCACCCCAAACCCCTCTGACCCCAAACCCCAAACCCCCGACCCCAAACCCCCCCCGACCCCAAACCCCCCCCGACCCCAAACCCCCCCGACCCCAAACCCCAAACCCCAAACCCCAAACCCCTCTCTCCCCACAGGACGTTTTCCGCCTGCTGACCCCGGGCGGGGGCGGCTTCGGCCCCCCCGAGGACGGGAGCGGGGGCGGCCCCGGGACCCCCCGGACCCCCAGGACCTCTGGGCCCCCCCGAGCCCCCGGGACCCCAAAACCCCCCGGGACCCCAAAACCCCCCGGGCCCCCCGGCCCCACAACCGTTCCTGGAGCGCGGCAGCGTCTTCGAGTTCCGGCAGGCGCAGGAGGCCGTGTGAGGCCGGCGCCGCTGTGGGGCAGCCCCACAACCCCCTATGGGCAGCCCCACAACCCCCTATGGGGCAGCCCCACAGCAACCATGGGGCAGCCCCACAACCCCCTATGGGGCAGCCCACAACCCCCTATGGGGCAGCCCCACAGCAACCATGGGGCAGCCCCACAACCCCCTATGGGGCAGCCCCACAGCAACCATGGGGCAGCCCCACAACCCCCTATGGGGCAGCCCCACAACCCCTATGGGGCAGCCCCACAACTCCCGATGGGGCAGCCCCACAACAACAACCATGGGGCAGCCCCACAACCCCCTATGGGGCAGCCCCACAGCAACAAACCATGGGGCAGCCCACAGCAACCATGGGGCAGCCCCACAACCCCCTATGGGGCAGCCCCACAACTCCAATGGGCAGCCCCACAACCCCCTATGGGGCAGCCCCACAGCAACAACCATGGGGCAGCCCCACAACTCCCAATGGGGCAGCCCCACAGCAACAATGGGGCAGCCCCACAACTCCCAATGGGGCAGCCCCACAACAACCATGGGGCAGCCCCACAACCCCCTATGGGGCAGCCCCACAACCCCCTATGGGGCAGCCCCACAGCAACCATGGGGCAGCCCCACAACCCCCTATGGGGCAGCCCCACAACCCCCTATGGGGCAGCCCTACAGCAGCCATGGGGCAGCCCCACAACTCCCGATGGGGCAGCCCCACAACAACAACCATGGGGCAGCCCCACAGCAACCATGGGGCAGCCCCACAACCCCCTATGGGGCAGCCCCACAACTCCCAATGGGGCAGCCCCACAACCCCCTATGGGGCAGCCCCACAACCCCCTATGGGGCAGCCCCACAACTCCCAATGGGGCAGCCCCACAACCCCCTATGGGGCAGCCCCACAGCAACAACCATGGGGCAGCCCCACAACTCCCAATGGGGCAGCCCCACAGCAACCATGGGGCAGCCCCACAACTCCCAATGGGGCAGCCCCACAGCAACAATGGGGCAGCCCCACAACAACGATGGAGCAGCCCCCGGCCCCTCTATGGGGCAGCCCCTTACCCCGCTATGGGCAGCCCCACAACAACAGTAGGGCAGCCCCTTACCCCGCTATGGGGCAGCCCCACAAGCCAGCGATGCCCCCATGGGGCAGCCCCATTGCTAGATACGCACAGTCTATAGGGCAGCCCCCCAACTCCAGCCATGCCCTCCGTGGGGCAGCCCCCCAACGCTGCTATGGGGCAGCCCCCCATTGCTAGATACGCACAGCTATGGGGCAGCCCCTCCCCGCTATGGGGCAGCCCCCCAACCCCTCCGTGGGGCTGCCCCCTCCCTCTAGATACGCACAATCCATAGGGCAGCCCCTCACCCGCTCCAGCTGTGGGGCAGCCCCCCAGCTCCAGCTCTGCACCCCTGACCCCGCTATGGGGCAGCCCCCTGACCCCGCTATGGGGCAGCCCCTGACCCAGCTATGGGGCAGCTCCCTGATCCCGCTATGGGGCAGCCCCTGACCCCGCTATGGGGCAGCCCCTGACCCCGCTATGGGGCAGCTCCCTGACCCCGCTGTGGGGCAGCCCCTGACCCTGCTATGGGCAGCCCCCTGACCCCGCTATGGGGCAGCCCCTGACCCCGCTATGGGGCAGCTCCCTGATCCCGCTATGGGGCAGCCCCTGACCCCGCTATGGGGCAGTTCCCCCCCCCGCTCTCTCCTCCCCGTTCCGGGGCTCAGCCCCCTCCATGGGGGGCCCAGCTCCCCCCTTTGGGGGCTCCCCCCACCCCCCCATTCTCCAATAAAGCTTCCGCTGCCCCCCAACCCCGCCTGCTGTCTTGGGGGGGGCAGGGACCCCCAGGGACCTCCCCAGTGACCCCCCCCCAGCCCCACGGGGCCCCCCAGGGCTCTGCCCCACAGATCTGGGGGGGAGGGCACCGACCCAGGGACCCCCCAGCCCAAACCCTGGGAGTGGGGAGGGGGGAGCCCCCCCTGTGCCGTGGGGGCTGCGGCAGCCCCGCCGGAGAGAGGCAGGATCGATACAGGATCGATACCAGATCAATATCGGATCGATACCGGATCGAGGCCGGATCGATACCGGATTGATACCGGATCAATACTGGATCAATACCAGATCAATACCGGATCAATAGCGGATCGAGGCTGGATCGATACCGGATCAATACCGGATCAATACCGGATTGGGGCCAGATCAATACTGGCTCAGTGCCAGATCGACAATGGATCAATGTCAGATCAATGCTGGGTCAATACCGGATCAATGCCAGACTGATGGATCAGTGCGGGATCGATGGTGGATCAATACTGGACCAATACCAGACTAATACTGGATCAATGCTGGATCAGTGCTGGATCAATACCAGATCAATACTGGATCAATGCCTGATCAGTACCAGATCAGTGCTGGATCAATGCTGGGTCGATGGTGGATCAATATCAGATCAATACCAGATCAATGCTGGATCAATGCTGGATCAATGCAGGATCAATAGGACCCGATGTGGGATCGATACCGGATCAATAGGACCCGATGTGGGATTGATGTGGGATCAATAGGACCCGATGCCGGATCAATGGACCCGATGCGGGATCGATGCCGATCAATACAGGAGGGTTCGGATCCGGGCTTTGGGGCGGAGCCGTTTCGTTCCTTCTGTGCCCGGAGCGGGACCCCCTCCCCCCCCCGATCCCGATCCGATCCCGATCCCATCCCCCCATCCCCGTTCCCATCCCCCCATCCCCCGTTCCCATCCCCCCGTCCCCGTTCCCATTCCCATCCCGTTCCTGTTCCTGTTCCATTCCCATCCCATCCCATCCCATTCACATCCCCGTTCCCGATCCCATCCCCCCATTCCCGTTCCTGTTCCCGTTCCCGTCCCCGCTCCCGTTCCCGTTCCCGTTCCCATCCTGTTCCCATCCCGTTCCCGTCCCCATCCCCGTTCCCGCTCCCGCTCCCGTTCCCGTTCCTGTCCCCGTTCCCGTCCCCGTTCCCACTCCCGTTCCCGTCCCCGTCCCCGTCCCCGTTCCCGTTCCCATCCCGTCCCCGTTCCCGTTCCCGTTCCCACTCCCGTCCCCGTCCCCGTTCCCGTTCCCGTTCCCGTCCCCGTCCCCGTCCCCGTCCCCGTTCCCGTCCCGTTCCGTTCCCGTTCCCGTTCCCGTCCCCGTTTCCCGTTCCCGTTCCCGTTCCCGTCCCCGTTCCCGTCCCCGTCCCCGTTCCCGTTCCCATCCCCATCCCGTTCCCGTCCCGTTCCCGTTCCCGTCCCCGTTCCCATTCCCGTTCCCGTTCCCGTTCCCGTTCCCGTTCCTGTTCCCGTCCCCGTCCCCATTCCCGTTCCCATCCTGTTCCCGATCCCGTCCCCGTTCCCGTCCCCGTCCCCGTTCCCGTTCCCATCCCATCCCGTCCCCGTTCCCCGTTCCCGTCCCCGTCCCCGTTCCCGTCCCCGTTCCCGATCCCGTCCCCGTTCCCGTTCCCGGCTGGGATCGATTCACAGGCTCAGCCCACACCGGAGAGTTCTGAAATTCCGTGATCAAAGGAACGGCCGACACCGGGCACCGGAACAGAGCGCGGCTGCTGCCGGACCGGTGCCCGATCAATGCCCGATCAATGCCCGATCAATGCCCCATCAGTGCCCGATCAATGCCGGACGGTGCCCGATCAATGCCCGATCAATGCCCCATCAATGCCCCATCAGTGCCCGATCAATGCCGGACCGGTGCCTGATCAATGCCCCATCAATGCCCATCAATGCCCCATCAATGCCCGATCAATGCCCGATCAATGCCGGACCAGTGCCCGATCAATGCCCCATCAATGCCCCATCAATGCCCCATCAATGCCCGATCAATGCCGGACCGGTGCCCGATCAATGCCCCATCAATGCCCCATCAATGCCCAATCAGTGCCTGATCAATGCCCCATCAATGCCGGACCGGTGCCCGATCAATGCCCCATCAATGTCCGATCAATGCCAGATCAGTGCCTGATCAATGCCGGATCGGTGCCCGATCAATGCTGGATCAATGTCCGATCAATGCCGGATCAATGCTGGATCAGTGCCCAATCAATGCCGGATCGGTGCCCGATCAATGCTGGATCAATGTCTGATCAATGCCGGATCAATGCCGGATCAATGTCCGATCAATGCTGGATCGGTGCCCGATCAATGCTGGATCAATGTCCGATCAATGCCGGATCAATGCCAGATCGGTGCTCGATCAGTGCTGGATCAATGTCCGATCAATGCTGGATTAATACCAATCAATGCTGGATTAATGCCCAATCAATGCTGGATCAGTGCCCGATCAATGCCGGATCAGTGCCTGATCAATGCTGGATCAATGCCCGATCAATGCCGGATCGGTGCTCGCTCAATGCTGGATCGGTGCCTGATCAATGCTTGGATCAATGCCCGATCAATGCCGGATCAATGTCCGATCAATGCCCGATCAATGCCCAATCAATACTGGATTAATGACTGATCAATGCCGGATGGATGTCCGATCAATACCAGACTGATCCCGCCCCAATACCGGATCAATACTGGATCAGTACCAGATCAATACCAGATCAAAGGTGGATCAATACCGGATCAATACTGGATCAATACCGGACCAATCGGGCCCCGATTCCGGATCAATGCCACCACTGACCGTGTCCACACGGTCACCCCGGTGCAGTGACACTCACGGGGACGTGGCCGGAGCAGTGGCCGGAGCAGTGACCAGTGCAGTGACCAGTGCAGTGACCAGTGCAGTGGCCGGAGCAGTGACCAGTGCAGTGACCGGAGCAGTGGCCGGAGCAGTGACCAGTGCAGTGACCAGTGCAGTGACCAGTGCAGTGACCCGTGCAGTGGCCGGAGCAGTGGCCGGAGCAGTGACCAGTGCAGTGGCCGGAACAGTGACTGGAACAGTGACCGGAGCAGTGGCCGGAGCAGTGGCCGGAGCAGTGGCCACATCAGGGTCAGAGCAGTGGCCGGGAGCAGTGGCCGGAGCAGTGGTCACACTGGGGTCAGAGCAGTGGCTGGAGCAGTGGCCGGAGCAGTGGTCACACTGGGGTCAGAGCTGTGGCCGGAGCAGTGGCCGGAGCAGTGGCCACACTGAGGTCAGAGCAGTGGCCGGAGCAGTGGCCGGAGCAGTGGTCACATCAGGGGTCAGAGCAGTGGCCGGAGCAGTGGCCGGAAGCAGTGGTCACACTGGGGTCAGAGCTGTGGCCGGAGCAGTGGCCGGAGCAGTGGTCACATCAGGGTCAGAGCAGTGACCAGAGCAGTGGCCGGAGCAGTGGTCACACTGGGGTCAGAGCAGTGGCCGGAGCAGTGGCCGGAGCAGTGGCCACATCAGGTCAGAGCAGTGGCCGGAGCAGTGGCCGGAGCAGTGGCCGGAGCAGTGGCCATGATGGGGTCAGAGCTGTGGCCGGAGCAGTGGCCGGAGCAGTGGCCGAGCAGTGGTCACACTGGGGTCAGAGCTGTGGCCGGAGCAGTGGCCGGAGCAGTGGTCACATCAGGGTCAGAGCAGTGGCCGCAGCTGTGTCCAGCGCCGTGTCCAGAGCCATGGCCGGAGCAGTGGCCATGATGGGGTCAGAGCCGTGTCCGGCGCCGTGTCCGTGCCGGGGTCAGAGGTCAGCGGGCCCCAGGCGCAGCCGCAGGGCCACGGGCAGGTGGTCGGACAGCGTGGCCAGCTGGGTGATGACCGAGAGCCCGGTGACCTCCTGAGGGGACAGCGGGGGTCAGCGCGGGGGCTCGGGGACACCGGGGCCACGCTGGGGGTCCCGAGGGTCACTCGGGGTCACTCTGGGGGTCCCCGTGGTCACTCTGGGGGTCCCGGGGTCACTCTGGGGTCCCGAGGGTCACTCGGGGTCACTCTGGGGGTCCCAAGGGTCACTCTGGGGGTCCCGAGGGTCAGTCTGGGGTCCCGGGTCACTCTGGGTGCTGGGGGTCCACTCGGGGCCACGCTGGGGGTCCCAAGGTCACTCGGGGTCACTCTGGGGGTGCCGGGGTCACTCGGGGTCACTCTGGGGTCCCGGGGGTCACTCGGGGTCACTCTGGGGGTGCCGGGGTCACTCTGGGTGCTGGGGGTCACTCGGGGTCACTCGGGGTCGCTCTGGGGGTCCCGAGGGTCACTCTGGGGTCCCGGGGTCACTCTGGGTGCTGGGGGTCACTCTGGGGGTCCCAAGGGTCACTCTGGGGGTCCCGAGGGTCAGTCTGGGGTCCCGGGGTCACTCTGGGTGCTGGGGGTCACTCTGGGGGTCCCAAGGGTCACTCTGGGGGTCCCGAGGGTCAGTCTGAGGTCCCGGGGTCACTCTGGGTGCTGGGGGTCACTCGGGGCCACGCTGGGGGTCCCAAGGGTCACTCGGGGTCACTCTGGGGGTGCCGGGGTCACTCTGGGGGTCCCAAGGGTCACTCGGGGTCACTCTGGGGGTGCCGGGGTCACTCTGGGGGTGCCGGGGTCACTCGGGGTCACTCTGGGGGTGCCAAGGGTCACTCTGGGTGCTGGGGGTCACTCTGGGGGTCCCAAGGGTCACTCTGGGGGTGCTGGGGTCACTCGGGGTCACTCTGGGGGTCCCGGGGTCACTCTGGGGGTCCCGAGGGTCAGTCTGGGGTCCCGGGGTCACTCTGGGCGTCCCAAGGGTCACTCGGGGTCACTCTGGGGGTGCCGGGGTCACTCTGGGTGCTGGGGGTCACTCGGGGCCACTCTGGGGGTCCCAAGGGTCACTCGGGGTCACTCTGGGGGTGCTGGGGTCACTCTGGGGGTCCCAAGGGTCACTCGGGGTCACTCTGGGGGTGCTGGGGTCACTCTGGGGGTCCCAAGGGTCACTCGGGGTCACTCTGGGGGTCCCCGTGGTCACTCTGGGGGTGCCGGGGTCACTCTGGGGGTCCCAAGGGTCACTCTGGGGGTGCCGGGGTCACTCTGGGGGTCCCGGGGGTCACTTGGGGTCACTCTGGGGGTGCCAAGGGTCACTCTGGGTGCTGGGGGTCACTCGGGGTCACTCGGGGTCGCTCTGGGGTCCCCGTGGTCACTCTGGGGTCACTCTGGGTGCCAGGTTCACTCAGGGTCTCGGGGTCACTCTGGGGGTCCCGTGGTCACTCTGGGGTCACTCTGGGGCCCCGGGGTCACTCTGGGCTCCCCCTGGTCACTCCTGGTCAGTCTGGGCTCCCCGTGGTCACTCTGGGCTCCCCGGGGTCACTCTGGGGCCCCGTGGTCACTCAGGGTCACTCTGGGGCTCCCCGTGGTCACTCTGGGGCTCCCTGTGGTCACTCATGGGTCACTCTGGGCTCCCCGTGGTCACTCAGGGTCACTCTGGGTGCCAGGTTCACTCAGGGTCCCAGGGTCACTCTGGGGCTCCCCATGGTCACTCTGGGGTCACTCTGGGCCTCCCCGGGGTCACTCTGGGCTCCCCGGGGTCACTCAGGGTCACTCTGGGGCTCCCCGTGGTCACTCTGGGGCTCCCCGTGGTCACTCAGGGTCAGTCTGGGCTCCCCGGGGTCACTCAGGGTCACTCTGGGGCTCCCCGTGGTCACTCTGGGGCTCCCAGTGGTCACTCAGGGTCAGTCTGGGCTCCCCGGGGTCACTCAGGGTCACTCTGGGGCTCCCCGTGGTCACTCATGGGTCACTCTGGGCTCCCCGGGGTCACTCAGGGTCACTCTGGGGCTCCCCGTGGTCACTCTGGGGCTCCCTGTGGTCACTCATGGGTCACTCTGGGGCCCCGTGGTCACTCAGGGTCACTCTGGGGCTCCCCGTGGTCACTCTGGGGCTCCCTGTGGTCACTCATGGGTCACTCTGGGGCTCCCCGGGGTCACTCCTGGTCAGTCTGGGCTCCCCGGGGTCACTCAGGGTCACTCTGTGCTCCCCGTGGTCACTCTGGGGTCACTCTGGGGCTCCCCGGGGTCACTCAGGGTCACTCTGGGGTCCCCGGGGTCACTCTGGGCTCCCCATGGTCACTCAGGGGTCACTCAGGGGTCACTCTGGGGCTCCCCGTGGTCACTCCTGGTCACTCTGGGGCTCCCAGTGGTCACTCAGGGGTCACTCAGGCTCCCCGCGGTCACTCAGGGTCACTCTGGGATCACTCTGGGGCTCCCCGTGGTCACTCCTGGTCACTCTGGGGCTCCCCGTGGTCACTCAGGGTCACTCAGGGGTCACTCAGGCTCCCCGCGGTCACTCAGGGTCACTCTGGGATCACTCTGGGGCTCCCCGTGGTCACTCCTGGTCACTCTGGGGCTCCCCGTGGTCACTCAGGGTCACTCTGGGCTCCCCATGGCCACTCCTGGTCACTCTGGGCTCCCCATGGTCATTCTGGGGTCACTCTGGGGCTCCCCGTGGCCACTCCCGGTCACTCTGGGGCTCCCCGCGGTCACTCAGGGTCACTCTGGGATCACTCTGGGGCTCCCCATGGCCACTCCTGGTCACTCTGGGGCTCCCAGTGGTCACTCAGGGGTCACTCTGGGGCTCCCCGTGGTCACTCAGGGGTCACTCTGGGATCACTCTGGGGCTCCCCGTGGTCACTCCTGGTCACTCTGGGGCTCCCAGTGGTCACTCAGGGGTCACTCTGGGGCTCCCCGTGGTCACTCAGGGGTCACTCAGGCTCCCCGCGGTCACTCAGGGTCACTCTGGGATCACTCTGGGGCTCCCCGTGGTCACTCCTGGTCACTCTGGGGCTCCCCGTGGTCACTCAGGGTCACTCTGGGCTCCCCATGGCCACTCCTGGTCACTCTGGGCTCCCCATGGTCATTCTGGGGTCACTCTGGGGCTCCCCGTGGCCACTCCCGGTCACTCTGGGGCTCCCCGCGGTCACTCAGGGTCACTCTGGGATCACTCTGGGGCTCCCCATGGCCACTCCTGGTCACTCTGGGGCTCCCAGTGGTCACTCAGGGGTCACTCTGGGGCTCCCCGTGGTCACTCAGGGGTCACTCTGGGCTCCCCGCGGTCACTCAGGGGTCACTCTGGGGCTCCCAGTGGTCACTCAGGGGTCACTCTGGGGCTCCCCGTGGTCACTCTGGGATCACTCTGGGGCCCCGGGGTCACTCAGGGGTCACTCTGGGGCTCCCCGCGGTCACTCTGGGATCACTCTGGGGCTCCCAGTGGTCACTCAGGGGTCACTCTGGGCTCCCCGCGGTCACTCAGGGGTCACTCTGGGGCTCCCAGGGGTCACTCAGGGGTCACTCTGGGGCTCCCCGCGGTCACTCTGGGATCACTCTGGGGCTCCCCGCGGTCACTCAGGGGTCACTGCGGCTCCCCGCGGTCACTCAGGGGTCACTCCGGGCTCCCCGCGGTCACTCTGGGATCACTCCGGGCTCCCAGTGGTCACTCAGGGGTCACTCCGGGCTCCCCGCGGTCACTCACGGTGGCCAGCGCGGGGTCCCTCCGCAGCAGTGTCCGGTCCACGCGCCGGCCCCGCCACGGCCGCGGCGCCGCCGGGTCCGGAGCCCCGCAGGACTGGATGGGAACGGCCAGGAACTGCTCCAGGCCCCGCGGCTGCGACAGCGTCCTGAGGGACAGACGGACAGACGGACAGGGGACAGGGGACAGGGGACAGAGGGACAGAGGGACAGAGGGACAGAGGGACAGGGGGACAGGGGACAGGGGACAGGGGACAGGGGACAGAGGGACAGAGGGACAGAGGGACAGAGGGACAGGGGGACAGGGGACAGGGGACAGAGGGACAGGGGACAGAGGGACAGAGGGGGACAGAGGGACAGGGGGACAGAGGGACAGGGGACAGGGGACAGGGGATAGGGGACAGAGGGACAGAGGGACAGAGGGACGGGACAGAGGGACAGAGGGACAGGGGACAGGGGACAGAGGGACAGACGGACATGGGACAGGGGGACAGGGGGACAGGGGATAGGGGGACAGGGGACAGGGGACAGAGGGACAGAGGGACACGGGGACAGAGGACAGAGGGACAGAGGGACAGAGGGACAGGGGGACAGGGGACAGAGGGACAGAGGGACAGAGGGGACAGGGGACAGGGGACAGAGGGACAGGGACAGACGGACAGACGGACAGACGGACAGACGGACAGACGGACAGGGGACAGAGGGACAGAGGGACAGAGGGGGACAGAGGAACAGAGGGACAGGGGACAGAAGGACGGGGGACAGACGGACAGACGGACAGGGGACAGATGGACAGAGGGACAGGGGACAGAGGACGGAGGGACAGGGGACAGAGGACAGAGGGACGGGACAGAGGGACAGAGGGACAGAGGGACAGGGGGACAGGGGATAGGGGACAGAGGGACAGACGGACAGGGGAGAGGGGGACAGACGGACAGGGGACAGGGGACAGGGGACAGAGGGACAGAGGGACAGAGGGACAGAGGGACAGGGGGACAGGGGACAGGGGACAGAGGGACAGGGGACAGAGGGACAGAGGGGGACAGAGGGACAGGGGGACAGAGGGACAGGGGACAGGGGACAGGGGATAGGGGACAGAGGGACAGAGGGACAGAGGGACGGGACAGAGGGACAGGGGACAGAGGGACACGGGGACAGAGGGACAGAGGGACAGAGGGGCACGGGGACACGGGGATACTGAGCTGTGCTGGCACAGGGACACGGTGGCACAGGCATGGAGGACCCTCCCCCTCCCACCCTGTCCCCCCCGTGTCCCCAGTGTCCCCCGTGTCCCCCGTGTCCCCACTGTCCCCACTGTCCCCAGTGTCCCAGTGTCCCCACTGTCCCCAGTGTCCCCAGTGTCCCCAGTGTCCCCCGTGTCCCCAGTGTCCCAGTGTCCCCACTGTCCCCAGTGTCCCCAGTGTCCCCAGTGTCCCCAGAGTCCCCAGTGTCCCCACTGTCCCCAGTGTCCCCCGTGTCCCCAGTGTCCCAGTGTCCCCACTGTCCCCAGTGTCCCCAGTGTCACCTCTTCATGTTCTCAGGCGTGGACACGGCGTCCTCGTAGATCTTGAGGCAGTCGAGCAGCGTCCCTGGGGACAGGAGGGGACAGGAGGGGACAGGGAGGGGACAGGGAGGGGACAGGGAGGGGACAGGGAGTGAGCGGGACCCGGGACACGGGGAGGGGACAGGGAGGGGACAGGAGGGGACAGGGAGGGGGCAGGAGGGGACAGGGAGGGGACAGGGAGTGAGCGGGACCCGGGACACGGGGAGGGGACAGGAGGGGACAGGAGGGGACAGGGAGGGGACAGGGAGTGAGCGGGACACGGGGAGGGGACAGGGAGGGGACAGGAGGGGACAGGGAGGGGACAGGGAGTGAGCGGGACCCGGGACACGGGGAGGGGACAGGAGGGGACAGGAGGGGACAGGGAGGGGACAGGGAGGGGACAGGGAGTGAGCGGGACCCGGGACACGGGGAGGGGACAGGAGGGGACAGGAGGGGACAGGGAGGGGACAGGAAGGGGACAGTGCGTTCCCCAGGCACGGGTAACAGTGGGGTCCCCGGGCAGGGGCGACAATGGGGTCCCTGGGCAGGGGTGACAGCGGGGACCCCGGGGAGGTGACAGCGGGGACCCCGGGGAGGTGACAGCGGTGTCCCCACCGATGGCCCAGGGCTGGTCCTGGCCGGGGTCGCAGCGTGCGGGGTCCCAGAACTCCTTGAACAGGGGGTGCTGCTGGTTCTGGGCGTCACCTGCCGAGGACGCGGCGCTGCTGCCACCCCCCGTGTCCCCCTGTGGCCCCCCCGGGCTCCCATGTCCCCCCGATGTCCCCCACCTCTCTCCCCCCTGTCCCCTCCGTCCCCCACCCCATTCCCCTCAGTGTCCCCCACCCACGACCCCCCATCCCCTCTGCCCCCCATTGTCCCCACCATGTTCCCCCGTGTCCCCCAATGTCCCCTCCGTGTGTCCCCCACCCACGACCCCCATCCCCTCTGCCCCCCCATTGTCCCCACCATGTTCCCCCGTGTCCCCCCGTGTCCCCCCGTGTGTCCCCCACCCACGACCCCCATCCCCTCTGCCCCCCCACTGTCCCCACCATGTTCCCCCGTGTCCCCCAATGGCCCTCCGTGTGTCCCCCACCCACGACCCCCATCCCCTCTGCCCCCCCATTGTCCCCACCATGTTCCCCCGTGTCCCCCCGTGTCCCCTCCGTGTGTCCCCCACCCACGACCCCCCATCCCCTCTGCCCCCCCATTGTCCCCACCATGTTCCCCCGTGTCCCCCAATGGCCCTCCGTGTGTCCCCCACCCACGACCCCCATCCCCTCTGCCCCCCCATTGTCCCCACCATGTTCCCCCGTGTCCCCCAATGTCCCCTCCGTGTGTCCCCCACCCACGACCCCCATCCCTTCTGCCCCCCCATTGTCCCCACCGTGTCCCCCCGTGTCCCCCAATGTCCCCCCGTGTGTCCCCCACCCACGACCCCCATCCCCTCTGCCCCCCATTGTCCCCACCATGTTCCCCCGTGTCCCCCCGTGTCCCCTCCGTGTGTCCCCCACCCACGACCCCCATCCCCTCTGCCCCCCCATTGTCCCCACCATGTTCCCCCGTGTCCCCCAATGTCCCCTCCGTGTGTCCCCCACCCACGACCCCCATCCCCTCTGCCCCCCCATTGTCCCCACCATGTTCCCCCGTGTCCCCCAATGTCCCCCCGTGTGTCCCCCCCGCCTCCCCCCACGTCCCCCTGCCCTGTCCCCTCGTGTCCCACGCCTCTGCCCCCCTCGCCCCGCCCCCGTGTCCCCCGTGTCCCCCCTGTCCCCACCCCGGGAGCAGTTGTCGAAGTTGAGGTCCCCGCAGAGGACATCGAAGGCCACCAGGTCCCCCGGCTGCTCCTGCTCGCGCCGGAACTCCCAGAGCCAGCGGAGCACCAGGGACAGCTGCACGTCACGGATGGTGGCATCGGCTGCGACACGGGCACAGGGATGGGGACACGGGGCGTGGGGACACGGGGAATGGGGACACGGGGATGGGGATACGGGGCGTGGGGACACGGGGATGGGGACACGGGGATGGGGACACGGGGCGTAGGGACACGGGGAATGGGGACAGGGGGCATGGGGACACGGGGCGTGGGGACACGGGGATGGGGACAGCTACGGGCACAGGGATGGGGACACGGGGATGGGGACACGGGGCATGGGGACAGCTACGGGCACAGGGATGGGGACACGGGGATGGGGACACGGGGATGGGGACACGGGGCGTAGGGACACGGGGAATGGGGACAGGGGGCATGGGGACACGGGGATGGGGACACGGGGATGGGGACAGCTACGGGCACAGGGATGGGGACACGGGGCGTGGGGACACGGGGATGGGGACACAGGGATGGGGACAGCTACGGGCACAGGGATGGGGACACGGGGATGGGGACACAGGGACAGCTATGGGCACAGGGATGGGGACACGGGGCGTGGGGACACGGGGATGGGGACACGGGGATGGGGACACGGGGTGTGGGGACAGCTGTGGGCACAGGGATGGGGACACGGGACACAGGGACAGCTGTGGGCACAGGGATGGGGACACGGGGATGGGGACAGCTACGGGGCATGGGGACAGCTGTGGGCACAGGGATGGGGACACGGGACACAGGGACAGCTGTGGGCACAGGGATAGGGACACGGGGATGGGGACAGCTACGGGGCATGGGGACAGCTACGGGGCATGGGGACAGCTGTGGGCACAGGGATGGGGACACGGGTATGGGGACATGGGGCGTGGGGACACGGGGCGTGGGGACAGCTATGGGCACAGGGATGGGGACACGGAGCGTGGGGACACGGGGCGTGGGGACACGGGGATGGGGACACGGGGATGGGGACAGCTGTGGGCACAGGGATGGGGACACGGGGCGTGGGGACACGGGGAATGGGGACACGGGGATGGGGATACGGGGCGTGGGGACACGGGGATGGGGACACGGGGCGTAGGGACACGGGGAATGGGGACAGGGGGCATGGGGACACGGGGCATGGGGACACGGGTATGGGGACAGCTACGGGCACAGGGATGGGGACACGGGGATGGGGACACGGGGATGGGGACAGCTATGGGCACAGGGATAGGGACACGGGGCGTGGGGACAGCTATGGGCACGGGGATGGGGACACGGGGATGGGGACTCGGGTATGGGGACAGCTACGGGCACAGGGATGGGGACACGGGGCGTGGGGACACGGGGATGGGGACATGGGGCGTGGGGACAGCTGTTGGCACAGGGATGGGGACACGGGGCGTGGGGGCACGGGTACAGGGGCATGGGGACAGCTGTGGGCACAGGGATAGGGACACGGGGCGTGGGGACAGCTATGGGCACAGGGATGGGGACACGGGGCGTGGGGACACGGGCATGGGGACACGGGGATGGGGACAGCTACGGGCACAGGGATGGGGACACGGGTACAGGGGCATGGGGACAGCTATGGGCACAGGGATGGGGACACGGGGATGGGGACACAGGGACAGCTGTGGGCACAGGGATGGGGACACGGGTACAGGGGCGTGGGGACAGCTATGGGCACAGGGATGGGGACACACAGGGGCCATATGGACATTGGAGGACATGGGGACACAGAAGGACGGACACGGGGACATCGGGGGACAGGGGGACAGAGACACACGGACAGATGGACACGGGGACATGGGGGGACACGGTGGGACACAGACGCACGGGCACAGGGGGGGCATGGACACGGGGACATGGGGACACGGAGACAGATGGACACAGGGACACACGGACACAGGGGGACAAGGACACCCGGACACAGCCGGACAAGACCACACTGACCACACTGACCCAACACCCCAGTGTCCCCCCACGCCGTCACCGCGTCCCCACTCACCCGCGGGCGCCTGCAGGTGGGTGCAGCCCAGGTAGCCCACGACGCGCTGACCCCGCCCCATCCCCAACAGCACCTGGGGGGGGGGGGGAGGGGGGGGGGACACCACCCATGTGTCACCTGGGCCGGTCCCCGTCACCCCCCCGGCCCCCCCGGGGTGTCCCCTCACCTGTGCCACCAGCAGCCCCTTGTTGGCCAGCGCGTCCTCGCGGGCGGCGTTGGGGAAGGGGCGGAAGCGGGCGGCCAGCGGCGGGAAGCGGCTGGCCAGCACCAGGCCACTGCCCAGCACCCGCAGTTGCCCGCAGCGCAGCCCCCCCGGGCCCACCCCCCACAGCACGTGCGGGAAGTGGCGGCCGAGCCGCTGGCGCAGGATGGTGGCCGCGGTGGCATCGAACACCTCCTGCAGGCACATGAAGTCGGTGTCCGGCGGGATGCGGGTGGTCAGCACCGAGGGCATCGGGTTGGCCAGCGGGATCGGCCGCTCCGGCCCCAGGGTGGCCGCCGGTGTCGGAGCGGCTCCCGGGGCTGCGTTGGTCATGGCCACGGCCAGCGTCGGCACCGAGTCAACCGCCGGCCGTGGGTTGGCCATCGCCACCTCCGGCCACGGCGTGCTGCTGGCCACCGCTGCCGACGGACTGGCCGCCGTCCACGGATCCCCCCCGGGCGCCCCCGGCCCTGACCCGCTGCCCGGCTGCCCCCAGGCCGCGGTGCTGAGCGTGCCCCCGTAGCCCCCTCCGTCGCCACGCTGCGGCTCCAGCAGCCCATCGCGGTGTCCGGAGCCTTCGGCCGGCGCTCCCGGGGCCAGCCGCTGACCGATGACCGCGGCGCGCCAGCGGGTGCTGCCCAGGTTGCTGAAGCGGGCCAGGCCGCTGGGCATCAGGCACAGGTTGGCGGTCACGAAGGTGAAGCTGCGGGGCCGCCGCGGGTCCCAGGGCTCCGGCGTGGCCACGGCGGCCGCGTGCTGGTGGACGAAGGGCCGGCGCTTGGCCTGCACCGGTAGCCACAGCAGCAGCCCCAGGAGGGAGAGCGGCAGCGCCAGCACCAGCGCCAGCACCAGGACCGGTGCCGCCAGCAGCCGCACGCCCACCCCGAGGCAGCGCCCGGCCCGGTGCCGCCGCCAGCGCGCCCGCTGGGCCGTGGTGGGCTGCAGGGCCAGCAGCCGGTCCAGCGCCCAGTAGCCAGGGGTCAGCAGCGCCTCGGCCACCGCGGCCACCGCAGCCAGGGCCCCGTTGGGGAAAGGGGTGTCCGGCAGAGTGGACGGGGGTGGCCACGACATCGGGGTGTCCTGGTCCGGTTCGGAGGCTCCGGCGCAGTTGGCAAAACCTGCGGGAAGAGACCCCGGTGAGTGGCCGGTGGCGAGGGGGGGGGGGGTGGGGGGGTCTCCGGCCACGTCCCGGTCACCGGGAGAATGTCCCGGGATGGAGCAGGACCCTCTGTGCCCCGCGTGCCACCGTGGGAAATTCGGGAGTGGGATCCCCCCCCCCCCCCCCAGGGAGTCCTGGTCACTGTGGGAAACTCCTGTGGCCAGAGTGAGACCGCGCCCCCCCCAATCCTGGCCACCACCCCCGCCACGTCCCAAGCCCCGTGGGAAACTCCCGTGGCCGGAGCGGGACCACTCCCGCCCCATCCTGGCCACCGTGGGAAACTCCCGTGGCCAGGAGCTGACCCTCCCCCGTGGCCAGGAGCTGACCCTCCCCCGTGGCCAGGAGCTGACCCTCCCCCTCGGCCAGGAGCTGACCCTCCCCCGTGGCCAGGAGCTGAGCTGACCCTCCCCCTCGGCCAGGAACTGACCCTCCCCCGTGGCCAGGAGCTGACCCTCCCCCGTGGCCAGGAGCTGAGCTGACCCTCCCCCGTGGCCAGGAGCTGACCCTCCCCCGCGGCCAGGAGCTGACCCTCCCCCGTGGCCAGGATCTGACCCTCCCCCGTGGCCGGGAGCTGACCCTCCCCCTCGGCCAGGAGCTGACCCTCCCCCGTGGCCAGGAGCTGACCCTCCCCCGTGGCCAGGAGCTGACCCTCCCCCGCGGCCAGGAGCTGACCCTCCCCCGTGGCCAGGAGCTGACCCTCCCCCTCGGCCAGGAGCTGACCCTCCCCCGTGGCCAGGAGCTGACCCTCCCCCTCGGCCAGGAGCTGACCCTCCCCCGTGGCCAGGAGCTGACCCTCCCCCTCGGCCAGGAGCTGACCCTCCCCCGTGGCCAGGAGCTGACCCTCCCCCTCGGCCAGGAGCTGACCCTCCCCCGTGGCCAGGAGCTGACCCTCCCCCTCGGCCAGGAGCTGACCCTCCCCCGTGGCCAGGATCTGACCCTCCCCCTCGGCCAGGAGCTGAGCTGACCCTCCCCCGTGGCCAGGAGCTGACCCTCCCCCGCGGCCAGGAGCTGACCCTCCCCCGTGGCCAGGAGCTGACCCTCCCCCGTGGCCGGGAGCTGACCCTCCCCCGTGGCCAGGAGCTGACCCTCCCCCGCGTCCCAGCTGCCACCGTGGGAACGTCCCTCGCCCGTCCCCTCGTCCCGGGGCCGCAGCGGGAGCCGGGAACGGGGGCGACGGGCACGGGACCCCCCCGCCCGATGTCCCTGCAGGGTCCCCGCAGGGTCCCCGGGACCCCCGAGGTCACCTCAGGTGGGTCCAGCCGGGGGGAGCCCCCGAGCCGGGACCCCGAAGGTGCTGCCGGTCCCTTCCTTCCGGTGGCCCCGGTGACGCCGGCAGTGGCCACTCGCGCCCCCAGACCCCCCCCCCCTCCCCGTCTGCAGCTGCCCCCTCACCTGGCCCCGGCCTCGGGGGGGTCCGGGGCCACCGGGACTCGGCACAGGCTGGGACCGGCCAGGTGAGGCCCGGCCCCTGCCGTTGTCCAGGTGAGTTTTGGCCTCTGAGCCCGGCCAGGTGAGGCCCGGCCAGTCTGGCCCGACAGGTTCAGCTCCGAGCCCCGCGGCCACGGCAGGGCCGGACACGACACGTGGCCGGTGACACCTCATCCGGGCCAGTGACACCTCACCCGGGCCAGTCACACCTCACCTGGGCCAGTCACACCTCATCCGGGCCAGTCACACCTCACCCGGGCCAGTCACACCTCACCTGGGCCAGTCACACCTCACTGGGGCCAGTGACCCCTCACCTGGGCTGGTAACACCTCACCCGGGCCAGTCACAGCTCACCCGGGCCAGTCACACCTCACCTGGGCCAGTCACACCTCACTGGGGCCAGTGACCCCTCACCTGGGCTGGTAACACCTCACCCGGGCCAGTCACACCTCACCCGGGCCAGTCACAGCTCACCCGGGCCAGTCACAGCTCACCTGGGCCAGTCACACCTCACCGGGTCAGTCACAGCTCACCTGGGCCAGTCACACCTCACCGGGTCAGTCACAGCTCACCCGGGCCAGTGACCCCTCACCTGGGCCAGTCACACCTCACCCCGGCCAGTCACAGCTCACCTGGGCCAGTCACAGCTCATCCGGGCCAGTCACACCTCACCGGGCCAGTCACACCTCACCTGGGCCAGTCACACCTCACTGGGGCCAGTGACCCCTCACCTGGGCCAGTCACACCTCACCCGGGCCAGTCACAGCTCACCTGGGCCAGTCACACCTCACCCGGGCCAGTCACAGCTCACCCGGGCCAGTGACTCCTGCCTGACTCCGCAGCTGCCCCACTCCCAGTGTGGGACGGTGCCGGACACTGGGGGCACTGGGAGTTCTGGGGACACTGGGGATACTGGGGATACTGGGGATACTGGGAGGCACTGGGAGGCACTGGGGATACTGGGGATACTGGGAATTCTGGGGACACTGGGGATACTGGAGTCACTGGGAGGCACTGGGGATACTGGGGATACTGGGGATACTGGGGATACTGGGAGGCACTGGGAGGCACTGGGGATACTGGGGACACTGGGGATACTGGAGTCACTGGGAGGCACTGGGGATACTGGGGATACTGGAGACACTGGGAGGCACTGGGGATACTGGGGATACTGGGGATACTGGGGACACTGGGAGGCAGTGGGAGTGCTGTGAGCACTGGGGTTACTGGGAGCAATGGGACACTGGGGACAGTGGGGACTCTGGGGTCACTGGGGACACTGGGGACACTGGGGATACTGGGGACACTGGGGATACTGGGAATGATGGGGATACTGGGAATGATGGGGACACTGGGGATACTGGGGATACTGGGAATGATGGGGATACTGGGAATGATGGGGACACTGGGACACTGGGGACACTGGGGGGCACTGGGGATACTGGGGGCACTGGGGATACTGGGAATGATGGGGACACTGGGACACTGGGGATACTGGGGGCACTGGGGGCACTGGGGACACTGGGGGGCACTGGGAATACTGGAAGTGGGGGTTACTGGGGGTTACTGGGGATGAGGGCAATACCGAGGGCACTGGGGCTACTGGGGACACTGGGGACAGCCCTGGGGGTCCCTCCACTCCCGGCTCTCCCCTTGTCCCCGCGGTGGCGCGGGTGGCGGGGCTGGCACGTGCCACAGGTGACTCAGGCCGGGTGTGGCACCGCTGGCCACGGGACAGCCCCGACACCCACGGGGGCCGAATTTGTGTCACCGGAGCCCGCGGGGACCCGACCCAGGACGGGGTCACAGGGTCAGCAGTGCCCACCCAGAGGGGTCAGTGCCAGTGCCCACCCAGAGGGGTCAGTGCCAGTGTCCCCAGTGTCCCCAGTGACCACCCAGAGGGGTCAGTGCCAGTGCCCACCCAGAGGGGTCAGTGCCAGTGTCCCCAGTGTCCCCAGTGACCACCCAGAGGGGTCAGTGCCAGTGACCACCCAGAGGGGTCAGTGCCAGTGTCCCCCAGTGCCCACCCAGAATGGTCAGTACCAGTGTCCACCACTGTCACCCAGAGGGGCCAGTGCTGGGGTCCCAGTGTCCCCCAGTGCCCACCCAGAGGGGTCAGTGCCAGTGTCCCCCAGTGCCCACCCAGAATGGTCAGTACCAGTGTCCACCACTGTCACCCAGAGGGGTCAGTGCTGGGGTCCCAGTGTCCCCCAGTGCCCACCCAGAGGGGTCAGTGCCAGTGCCCACCCAGAGGGGTCAGTACCAGTGTCCCCCAGTGCCCACCCAGAGGGGTCAGTGCCAGTGTCCCCCAGTGCCCACCCAGAGGGGTCAGTGCTGGGGTCCCAGTGTCCCCAGTGCCCACCCAGAGGGGTCAGTGCCAGTGTCCTCAGTGTCACCCAGTGCCCACCCAGAGGGGCCAGTGCCAGTGTCCCCCAGTGCCCACCCAGAGGGGTCAGTGCCAGTGTCCCCAGTGTCCTCAGTGTCCCCAGTGCCCACCCAGAGGGGTCAGTGCCAGTGTCCCCAGTGTCCCCAGTGCCCACCCATCAACCCAGTGGTGCCACTGGGCTCTGTCCCCGTACAGGGGATGGTGGCACATGGCCCGTGCTGGCCCGGTGGCACAGCCATTGTCCCCTCGGTGCTGGCCCGGTGGCACTGTCATTGTCCCCGCGGTGCTGGCCCGGTGGCACAGCCATTGTCCCCGCGGTGCTGGCCCGGTGGCCCCGCCATTGTCCCCTCGATGCTGGCCCGGTGGCCCCGCCATTGTCCCCACGGTGCTGGCCCGGTGACCCCGCCATTGTCCCCTCGATGCTGGCCCGGTGACCCCGCCATTGTCCCCGCGGTGCTGGCAATGACCCCGCCATTGTCCCCTCGGTGCTGGCAATGACCCCGCCATTGCCCCCGCGGTGCTGGCCCGGTGGCCCCGCCATTGTCCCCGCGGTGCTGGCAATGACCCCGCCATTGTCCCCTCGATGCTGGCCCGGTGGCCCCGCCATTGCCCCCGCGGTGCTGGCCCGGTGGCCCCGCCATTGTCCCCTCGATGCTGGCCCGGTCGCCCCGCCATTGTCCCCGCGGTGCTGGCAATGACCCCGCCATTGTCCCCTCGATGCTGGCCCGGTGGCCCCGCCATTGTCCCCACGGTGCTGGCCCGGTGGCCCCGCCATTGTCCCCGCGGTGCTGGCAATGACCCCGCCATTGTCCCCGCGGTGCTGGCCCGGTGGCCCCGCCATTGTCCCCACGGTGCTGGCCCGGTGGCCCCGCCATTGTCCCCGCGGTGCTGGCAATGACCCCGCCATTGTCCCCGCGGTGCTGGCCCGGTGGCACTGCCATTGTCCCCGCGGTGCTGGCCCGGTGGCCCCGCCATTGTCCCCTCGGTGCTGGCAATGACCCCGCCATTGTCCCCGCGGGGCCCCGGCGCCGCGCTGTCCCGGGTGTGGCCACCAAGCTCTCCCTGGTGTGGCCTTTGCGGTGGCCCCGGTGGCCGGGGGGGACGAGTGGCGCCGTTCCCCGCTGGCCCGCGGGCTGGGCAGCGCCCGGGCCACCCGTGCCAGCTCCGAGCCCGTCCCAGCTCCCTGCCAGTGCCACCTGTCACCGCCGTCACCTCCCGGCCACTCCCTCACCTCCGCACGCCACCATGGCCACCTCCACCTGCCCGGGGTGGCCGCCGCCGCCGCCGCCGCTCATGGCCGGGGGCCACCGCTCGCCCCGGGCCCCTGGCGCCGCCGCTGTCGCCGGGAGGCCACAGGTGACAAACAAACATCCGCCGGCCGCGGGGTCACTCCGGCGCCGCCCGGCCGCGTTCCTGTCGCGCTGCGTGGCCGCTGCCACCCCCGGACACGGCGCCGCAGCCCCCCCCCTACCCCGTGCCACCGGGCCAGCACCCCATGCTGGCCACCGAGCCGCCGGCGCAGGTTGCCCGGAGGTATCGCCTGACCGGTTCTCCCGGTGGCCCCTAGGAGGAGGGGGGAGGGCTGTGGTGGCACAGGAGTGGCCACCGTGGCGGTGGCACGTCCGGCACCGCGGTGGCACCCGCGGGACCCCCCCTCGCTTCGCCCACGCCGGGGGGGGGGGGGGGCCGCGACCCCCCCTCACCTGCCCAGGTATCGCCACCCGCGGGCGGGGGGAGGGGTGACACTGCCGGGGGTGTCCCCGAGCTGTCCCTGTCCCCTCCCCCCCCCTCCGCTCCCCTTTTCCCACCGCGGCCCCACGGGTGGGGGGAGGGGTCCGTGTCCCCCCCAAACCCCGCACCCCCCGCGCGTGTCACCCGCTGTCACCCCTCCCCCCCCCCATTTCCTGCCACCCCCCCCCGCCCGCTGAGCCCCCACCCGGGGCTGGGGGTGACAGGGAAGGTGACGGGGAAGGTGACAAAGAAGGGGGACACCCCCTGAGCCCCCCCCGGGCCCCCCAAGTGACCTCGCTGTGGGTCCTCGGCGCCGCTGCCGCCTCCAGAAGCGAAAGGAAAAGCGCGGCCAGAAGCGAAAGGAAAAGCGCCGCAACCGCCCCCAGTCCGGCCGTGACCCCGAACTGGGCAGACTGGGGGGCGGGGGACACCGAGGGGACACCGAGGGGACACCGAGGGGACACCGAGCCGGGGGGGCACCGGCTCCCGAACCCCCCCGGTGCTGTCCCGGGGTCAGCTGGGCCCGGAGAAGGGAGAGAGGCCCTGGGGGGACGCGGGAGGAGAGGGAGGGGCGTGCCAGGGACCGTGCCAGGTGTCCTGACAGGTGTCCTGACAGGTGTCACAGGTGCCAGGTGTCACAGGTGCCAGGTGTCCTGACAGGTGTCCTGCCAGGTGTCACAGGTGCCAGGTGTCACCGGTGCCAGGTGTCCTGAGAGATGTCCTGCCAGGTGTCACAGGTGCCAGGTGTCCTGACAGGTGTCACAGGTGCCAGGTGTCACCAGTGCCAGGTGTCCTGACAGGTGTCACAGGTGCCAGGTGTCACCTGTGCCAGGTGTCCTGACAGGTGTCACAGGTGCCAGCTGTCCTGCCAGGTGTCACCAGTGCCAGGTGTCCTGATAGGTGTCACAGGTGCCAGGTGCCCTGCCAGATGTCACAGGTGGCAGATGTCCTGACAGGTGTCCTGCCAGGTGTCACAGGTGCCAGGTGTCACCGGTGCCAGGTGTCCTGCCAGGTGTCGTAGGTGCCAGGTGTCGTAGGTGCCAGGTGTCCTGACAGATGTCCTGCCAGGTGTCACAGGTGCCAGGTGTCCTGCCAGGTGCCAGCCCAGGTGTCACAGGTGCCAGCCCAGGTGCTGTGACACTCGCCCGCCCCCAGGCCCCCCACCAGTGGAGAGGGGAGGAGAACCCCGAGTGAGCGTTGGGGCTGAGGCAGGAAGGGACCAGGGACGGAACCCAAATAAACGCCGGGGTAATGACGGTCACTGTCACCGTCATTGCCACCATCGGCACCATCATCATCATCGTCACCATCGTCATCATCGTCATCATCATCATCACCATCGTCATCATCGTCACCATCGTCACCATCATCATCGTCACCATCATCATCGTCACCATCGTCATCATCATCATCATTGTCACCATCGTCACCATCATCATCATCGTCCCCATCGTCATCATCATCATCATTGCCACCATCGTCACCATCATCATCATCGTCATCATCATCATCATCATCACCATCGTCATCATCGTCACCATCGTCATCATCGTCACCGTCATCATCATCATCACCGTCGTCACCATCGTCATCAGTGTCATCATCATCGTCACCATCATCATCATCGTCACCATCGTCATCATCATCATCATCATTGTCACCATCGTCATCATCATCATCATCATCGTCACCGTCGTCACCATCATCATCATCATCGTCACCATCATCATCATCGTCACCATCGTCATCGTCATCATCATTGTCACCATCGTCACCATCATCATCATCATCGTCACCATCATCATCAGTGTCATCATCATCGTCACCGTCGTCATCATCGTCACCATCGTCATCATCGTCATCATTGTCATTGTCACCATCGTCACCGCAAATAAACATCAAAGATCAACCCCAAAACAGCCAAGAAGGAGCGGTCGGACCCCAAACCGCCACCCCTGGGTTCTCCATCGCTCCGGCTGCTCCGTGTCCCATCCCAAAGTCCATCCCAATGTCCATCCCAATGTCCCACCATCCCAATGTCCCACCATCCCAATGTCCATCCGTGTCCCACCATCCCAATGTCCATCCCTGTCCCACCATCCCAATGTCCATCCGTGTCCCACCATCCCAATGTCCATCCCATCCCATCCCAATATCCATCCCAATGTCCCACCATCCCAATGTCCATCCGTTTCCCATCCCAATGTCCATCCGTGTCCCATCCCAATGTCCATCCCAATGTCCCACCATCCCAATGTCCATCCGTGTCCCATCCCAATGTCCATCCCAATGTCCCACCATCCCAATGTCCATCCGTGTCCCATCCCAATGTCCATCCATGTCCCACCATCCCAATGTCCATCCGTTTCCCATCCCAATGTCCATCCCTGTCCCATCCCAATGTCCATCCATGTCCCACCATCCCAATGTCCATCCATGTCCCATCCCAATGTCCATCCGTGTCCCACCATCCCAATGTCCATCCATGTCCCACCATCCCAATGTCCATCCCAATGTCCCACCATCCCAATGTCCATCCGTGTCCCACCATCCCAATGTCCATCCCAATGTCCCACCATCCCAATGTCCATCCGTGTCCCATCCCAATGTCCATCCCTGTCCCACCATCCCAATGTCCATCCATGTCCCACCATCCCAATGTCCATCCATGTCCCATCCCAATGTCCCTCTCAATGTCCCACCCCAATGTCCCTCCGTTTCCCATCCCAATGTCCATCCGTGTCCCATCCCAATGTCCATCCATGTCCCACCATCCCAATGTCCATCCGTGTCCCATCCCAATGTCCATCCCTGTCCCACCATCCCAATGTCCATCCGTTTCCCATCCCAATGTCCATCCCTGTCCCACCATCCCAATGTCCATCCCTGTCCCATCCCAATGTCCATCCCAATGTCCCACCATCCCAATGTCCCTGTGTGTCCCATCCCAATGTCCATCCCTGTCCCACCATCCCAATGTCCATCCATGTCCCACCAGCCCAATGTCCATCCCTGTCCCACCATCCCAATGTCCATCCCTGTCCCATCCCAATGTCCATCCATGTCCCATCCCAATGTCCATCTGTGTCCCACCATCCCAATGTCCATCCCTGTCCCATCCCAATGTCCATCCCATCCCATCCCAATGTCCATCCATGTCCCACCATCCCAATGTCCATCCCTGTCCCATCCCAATGTCCCTCTCAATGTCCCACCATCCCAATGTCCATCCATGTCCCACCATCCCAATGTCCATCCCAATGCCCCACCATCCCAATGTCCATCCATGTCCCATCCCAATGTCCCACCATCCCAATGTCCATCCGTTTCCCATCCCAATGTCCATCCGTGTCCCATCCCAATGTCCATCCCAATGCCCCACCATCCCAATGTCCATCCCAATGTCCCACCATCCCAATGTCCATCCCTGTCCCACCAACCCCTCCGTGTCCCACCCCAGTGTCCCACCACCCCCCCACCTTCTCACACCCATCGATGTTCTCCACACCCCAACACCTCCTCTGTGTCCAGGGAGCTCACAGCTGTCCGGAGGGGGACACGCACTGGTGTCCAGGGGGGGCCTCAGATGTCCAGGGCAGTGCCAGGGGTCCAGGGGGGATCCACGTGTCCAGGGGGGTCCCCAGGGGGTCCCAGATGTCCAGGGGGGAACTCAGATGTCCAGGGGGGTCCCCAGGTGGGTCCCAGATGTCCAGGGGGGAACTCAGATGTCCAGGGGGGTCCCAGATGTCCAGGGGGGGAACTCAGGTGTCCAGGGGGGGTCCCCAGGTGGGTCCCAGATGTCCAGGGAGGAACTCAGGTGTCCAGGGGGTGTCCCAGGTGTCCAGGGGGGTCCCAGGTGTCCAGGGGGGTTCCCAGGTGTCCGGGGAGAGGACAGCAGTGTCCGGGGGGGGTCCCAGATGGCCAGGGAGAAACTCAGGTGTCCTGGGGGGTCCCAGGTGTCCAGGGAGGTCCCAGGCGTCCGGGGAGATCCCAGGTGCCCAGCGGGGGATCCAGGTGTCTGGGGGGGTCCCAAGTGTCCAGGGAGGGGACAGTGGTGTCCAGGGGGGCCCCCGGGGGGCCCCAGGTGTCCAAGGAGGGGGACAGCGGTGTCCAGGGGGGGTCCCAGGTGTCCGGGGGGGGCCCCAGGGGGATCCCAGGGGGGTCCCAGGTGTCCAGGGGGGGTCCCAGGTGTCCAGGGGAGAACTCAGATGTCCAGGGGGCCCCAGGTGGCCGGGGGGGGGGGTCCCGGATATCCAGGGGGCCCCAGGTGTCCGGGGGGGTCCCAGGTGGCCGGGGGGGTCCCCAGAGGGGTCCCCGGCATCCAGTGAGGAACTCAGGTGTCCGGGGGGGTCCCAAGGGGGTCCCAGGTGTCCGGGGGGGTCCCAGGTGTCCAGGGGGGTCCCAGGGGGTTCCCAGATGTCCAGGGGGGAACTCAGGTGTCCAGGGAGGGGACAGTGGTGTCCAGGAGGGTCCCAGGTGTCCAGGGGGGTCCCAGGGGGGTCCCACGTGTCCAGGGGGGGTCCCAGGTGTCCAGGGGGGGTCCAAGTGTCCGGGGGGGGCCCCAGGGGGATCCCAGGAGGGTCCCAGGTGTCCAGGGGGGTCCCAGGTGTCCAGGGGGAGGACAGAGGTGTCCGGGGGAGTCCCAGGGGGGTCCCAAGTGTCCGGGGGGGCCCCAGGGGGATCCCAAGGGGGGTCCCAGGTGTCCAGGGGGGTCCCAGGGGGGGTCCCAGGTGTCCAGGGGGGAACTCAGGTGTCCAGGGAGGGGACAGTGGTGTCCAGGGGGGTCCCAGGTGTCCGGGGGGGTCCCAGGGGGGGTCCCAGGGGGGTCCCACGTGTCCAGGGGGGGTCCCAGGTGTCCAGGAGGGTCCCACATGTCCAGGAGGGTCCCACATGTCCAGGGGGGTCCCAGGGGGGTCCCAGCTGTCCGGGGGGGGTCCCAGGGGGGGTCCCAGGTGTCCAGGGGGGGAGGGCACAGCCACCCTCGGGGTCTTTGTGGGGCAGGGGGGGCTCTCTGGGGCCCGGGGGCCCTCTATGGGGGGCGGGGGGGGGAGGGGGGGGAGGGGCTCCAATGCGGAGGTGAAGGTGGAGCCCCCCCCCCCCTCCGCCCCCCCCCCGCAGGAATTTGTCACCTCGCGGGGACACTTTGTCACCGCGGCCGCGACAAAGTGGAGCCGTGTCCGGGGACAGCTGCCAGACCCCCAACCCCCCCCGGCCCCACAGCGGCCCCCACAGCGGCCCCACAGCGGCCCCACAGCGCCGCGAGAGGGGCGAGATAACGCCCCCCCCCCCCCCCCCGCCCCCGCCGTGTCCCGATATAGAAGCGACAGGGACGGGCTGTCAGCACCCCCCCGGTGTGGGGACATTGGCCAGGGACCCCCCGGCCTGCCCCATAGAGCCCCCCAAATGAGGGCCCTGCCCCATAGAGCCCCCGAAATGAGGGTCCTGCCCCATAGAGCCCCCCAAATGAGGAACACCCCCGGCCTGCCCCATAGAGCCCCCCAAATGAGGGTCCTGCCCCATAGAGCCCCCCAAATGAGGGTCCTGCCCCATAGAGCCCCCGAAATGAGGAACACCCCCGGCCTGCCCCATAGAGCCCCCCAAATGAGGGTCCTGCCCCATAGAGCCCCCCAAATGAGGGACACCCCCGGCCTGCCCCATAGAGCCCCCCAAATGAGGGTCCTGCCCCATAGAGCCCCCCAAATGAGGAACACCCCCGGCCTGCCCCATAGAGCCCCCCAAATGAGGGCCCTGCCCCATAGAGCCCCCCAAATGAGGGACCCTCCTGTCTCTGCCCCATAGAGCCCCCCAAATGAGGGCCCTGCCCCACAGAGGCCCCCCAAATGAGGGACACCCCGCCCTGCCCCATAGAGCCCCCCAAATTAGGGCCCTGCCCCACAGAGCCCCCCAAATGAGGGCCCTGCCCCATAGAGCCCCCCAAATGAGGGTCCTGCCCCATAGAGCCCCCCAAATGAGGGACCCCCCTGGTCCTGCCCCATAGAGCCCCGGAAATGAGGGCCCTGCCCCATAGAGCCCCCTAAATAACGGAACCCCCCATCCCTGCCCCATAGAATCCCCTAAATGATGGACCCTCCTGTCCCTGCCCCATAGAGCCCCCTAAATGAGGGACCCTCCTGGTCCTGCCCCATAGAATCCCCCAAATGAGGGAACCCCCCGGTCCTGCCCCATAGAGCCCCCTAAATAACGGAGCCCCACATCCCTGCCCCATAGAATCCTCTAAATGAGGGACCCCCCCCCGCCCTGCCCCATAGAGCCCCCTAAATGAGGGACCCTCCTGGTCCTGCCCCATAGAGCCCCCCAAATGAGGGTCCTGCCCCATAGAGCCCCCCAAATGAGGGACCCCCCTGGTCCTGCCCCATAGAGCCCCGGAAATGAGGGCCCTGCCCCATAGAGCCCCCTAAATAACGGAACCCCCCATCCCTGCCCCATAGAATCCCCTAAATGAGGGACCCCCCCCCCGCCCTGCCCCATAGAGCCCCCTAAATGAGGGACCCTCCTGGTCCTGCCCCATAGAATCCCCCAAATGAGGGAACCCCCCGGTCCTGCCCCATAGAGCCCCCTAAATAACGGAGCCCCCCATCCTGCCCCATAGAATCCCCTAAATGAGGGACCCCCCCCCCGCCCTGCCCCATAGAGCCCCCTAAATGAGGGACCCTCCTGGTCCTGCCCCATAGAGCCCCCCAAATGAGGAACCCCCCCGCCCCATAGAGCCCCCTAAATAAGGGCCCTGCCCCACAGAGCTCCCTAAATAACGAACCTCCCTGTCCCTGCCCCATAGAGCCCCCTAAATGAGGGACCTGCCCCATAGAATCCCCTAAATGAGGGACCCCCTGGTCCTGCCCCACAGATCCCCCTAAAGGAGGGCCCTGCCCCACAGAATCCCCTAAATGAGGAACCCCCCCCCCTCCCTGCCCCATAGAATCCCCTAAATGAGGGACACCCCATCCCTGCCCCATAAATGCCCCCCAAATTCCTTTGTTCCTGCCCCATAGAGCCCCCCCAAATAGGTACCCCCCCCGTCCCTGCCCCACAGCCAGCCAGCCCCAAACGGGACCCCCCCCCTCCTCTGCCCCATAGAAACCCCCCCAAACAGGACCCCAGACCACCCCCAGGGTACCCCGCCCTTACTCTGCCCCACAGCTCACGCTATGGGGCGAACACGGAGGGGCTCTGACCCCTCAGCCCCACGGAGACGCCACGGGGCGGGGGGTGGGGGGGGGAAGTGTGGGGCCGCCCCCTCCCCTTCCTTTATCAGCCCCCTCCCCCGCCCCCCCATTGCTCCTCCCCCCGCCCCCTCCCCCCACAGCGCCCTATAAAAGCTGTGGGGCCGCGGGGCTGCCAAAGGTGCTGCTGTGGGGCAGAGACAGAGGGTGGGGGGCTGTGGGGCACCCGGGGGGGGTCTATGGGGTGCATGGGGGTCTGTGGGGCACGGGGTGGGCTGTGGGTCCCACGGGGGATCTATGGGGTGCATGGGGGTCTATGGGGCACGGGGTGGGCTGTGGGTCCCACAGGGGGGTCTATGGGGTGCATGGGGGTCTATGGGGCACGGGGTGGGTTGTGGGTCCCACGGGGGATCTATGGGGTGCATGGGGGTCTATGGGGCACGGGGTGGGCTGTGGGTCCCACAGGGGGGTCTATGGGGTGTATGGGGGTCCGTGGGGCACGGGGTGGGCTGTGGGTCCCACAGGGGGGTCTATGGGGTGCATGGGGGTCTGTGGGGCACGGGGTGGGCTGTGGGTCCCATAGAGGGGTCTATGGGGTGCATGGGGGTCTATGGGGCACAGGGTGGGTTGTGGGTCCCACAGGGGGTCTATGGGGTGCATGGGGGTCTATGGGGCACGGGGTGGGCTGTGGGTCCCACAGGGGGGTCTATGGGGTGCATGGGGGTCTGTGGGTCCCACGGGGGGATCTATGGGGTGTATGGGGGTCTGTGGGGCACAGGGTGGGCTGTGGGTCCCACAGGGGGGTCTATGGTGCACGGGGTGGGTTGTGGGTCCCACGGGGGATCTATGGGGTGCATGGGGGTCTGTGGGTCCCACGGGGGGATCTATGGGGTGTATGGGGGTCTATGGGGCACAGGGCGGGTTGTGGGTCCCCCAGGGGGATCTATGGGGTGCCTGGGGGTCTGTGGGGCACGGGGTGAGCTGTGGGGCACCCGGGGGGGGTCTATGGGGTGCATGGGGGTCTATGGGGCACGGGGTGGGCTGTGGGTCCCACAGGGGGGTCTATGGGGTGCATGGGGGTCTATGGGGCACGGGGTGGGCTGTGGGTCCCACAGGGGGATCTATGGGGTGCATGGGGGTCTATGGGGCACGGGGTGGGTTGTGGGTCCCACAGGGGGTCTATGGGGCACAGGGTGGGCTGTGGGTCCCACAGGGGGGTCTATGGGGTGCATGGGGGTCTGTGGGTCCCACGGGGGGATCTATGGGGTGTATGGGGGTCTGTGGGGCACAGGGTGGGCTGTGGGTCCCACAGGGGGGTCTATGGGGTGCATGGGGGTCTCTGGGGGGCACAGGGTGGGCTGTGCGTCACACGGGGGGGTCTATGGGGTGCATGGGGGTCTCTGGGGGGCACAGGGCGGGTTGTGGGTCACACGGGGGCATCTATGGGGTGCATGGGCAGCCTGTGGGGCACGGGAATCCTTTAGGGGGGACGGTCACAGGTGGTCTATGGGGCACACAGGGCCTAGGGGAAAGCTCTGGGGGGCCCAGGGGTCTGTGGGGTGCAGCCCCTCACCCCCCGATGCCCCCCCAGATCCCTCCATCCAACCCCCGGACCTACAGACTCCAGGTGAGGGCGCTGGGGGGGGGTTTGGGGGGGTCTCTGGGGCTGGGGGGGTCTCTGGGGCTGGGGGAGGGGGGGTCTGTCCCTGTCCCCATTGCCCAGGGGCCGGTGTCCCCATAGGGCGGGTGGCAGACGCGGTGCTGGTGGCACTGGGAGGGCTGGGATGGCCACGGGGGTCCATCGATGGCCACAGGGGTCCATCAATGACCACGGGGGTCCATCAATGGCCACGGGGGTCAATCAATGACCACGGGGGTCAAACAATGACCACGGGGGTCAATCGATGGCCACAGGGGTCCATCAATGACCATGGGGGTCAAACAATGACCACGGGGGTCAATCAATGACCATGGGGGTCAATCGATGGCCACAGGGGGTCAATCGATGGCCACGGGGGTCCATCAATGGCCACGGGGGTCCATCGATGGCCACGGGGGTCAATCAATGGCCACGGGGGTCAATCGATGTCCACAGGGGTCCATCAATGACCATGGGGGTCAATCGATGGCCACGGGGGTCAATCGATGGCCACAGGGGTCCATCAATGGCCACGGGGGTCAATCGATGGCCACGGGGGTTAATCGATGGCCACAGGGGTCAATCGATGGCCACGGGGGTCCATCAATGGCCACGGGGGTCAATCAATGACCATGGGGGTCAATTGATGACCACAGGGGGTCCATGGAGGGGCTGTGGGTGGGTGAGGGGCTGTGGGTGGGTGGGGGTCTGTCCCCACACCCCCCCAGGTGACCCTGTCCCCCCAGGCCAGATGGTGGACTGGTGTCACTGGGAGGGCTGGGATGACCACGGGGGTCCATGAATGGCCACAGGGGTCAATCGATGGCCACGGGGGTCAATCAATGGCCACAGGGGGTCCATCAATGGCCACGGGGGTCAATCAATGGCCACAGGGGGTCCATGGAGGGGCTGTGGGTGGGTGGGGGTCTCTCCCCACGCCCCCCCAGCTGACCCTGTCCCCCCAGGCCAGATGGTGGACGCGGTGCTGGTGTCACTGGGAGGTCTGGGATGGCCATGGGGGTCAATCGATGGCCACGGGGGTCCAACAATGACCACGGGGGTCAATCAATGACCGTGGGGGTCAATTGATGGCCACAGGGGGTCCATGGAGG
>JANXIP010000070.1:1880378-2026338 GCA_026167965.1 Cyanocitta stelleri
CTTGGGGTCATGGGGGTCACAGGGGACATTGGGGTCATGGGGGACATTGGGGGCAGCGGTTACCGTGGAGACCGAGCTGGGAGAGGTGATCCTGGGGGGTCACGGGGGGCTCGGGGTCATGGGGGTCACAGGGGTCACAGGGGACATTGGGGGGATGTCACTGTGGGGACCGAGCTGGGAGAGGGGACACTGGGGGGGTCATGGGGGGCTTGGGGGTCACAGGGGTCACAGGGGACATTGGGGGGATGTCACTGTGGGGACCGAGCTGGGAGAGGGGACACTGGGGGGGTCACGGGGGGCTCAGGGACATGGGGGTCATGGGGGTCATTGGGGGGATGTCACTGAGCTGGGAGAGGTGACACTGGGGGGGTCACGGGGGGCTCGGGGTCACAGGGGTCATGGGGGACATTGGGGGACATTGGGGGGGATGTCACTGTGGGGACCGAGCTGGGAGAGGGGACACTGGGGGGGTCATGGGGGGCTTGGGGTCATGGGGGTCACAGGGGTCACAGGGACATTGGGGGACATTGGGGGGATGTCACTGAGCTGGGAGAGGGGACACTGGGGGGTCATGGGGGTCATGGGGGACACAGGGGGGATGTCACTGAGCTGGGAGAGGGGACACTGAGGAGTCATGGGGGGTCACAGGGGGCTTGGGGTCACAGGGGTCATTGGGGGGATGTCACTGTGGAGACCGAGCTGGGAGAGGTGACACTGGGGGGGTCACGGGGGGCTCGGGGTCATGGGGGGTCACAGGGGTCATTGGGGGGATGTCACTGAGCTGGGAGAGGTGACACTGGGGGGTCACGGGGGGCTGGGGGTCATGGGGGTCACAGGGGACATTGGGGGGATGTCACTGTGGGGACCGAGCTGGGAGAGGTGACACTGGGGGGTCACGGGGGGCTCGGGGTCATGGGGGTCACAGGGGACATTGGGGGGGGTGTCACTGTGGGGACCGAGCTGGGAGAGGTGACACTGGGGGGTCACGGGGGGCTTGGGGTCACAGGGGTCATGGGGGACATTGGGGGACATTGGGGGCATGTCACTGTAGGGACTGAGCTGGGAGAGGTGACGTTGGGGGGGTCACAGGGGTCATGGGGGGCTCGGGGACATGGGGGTCACAGGGTCTCAATGGGTCATTGCAGGGGACACTGTGGGGGTCACAGGGACCTTGGGGTCATGGGGGTCACAGGGCTCATGGGGGACATTGGGGGGGCGTCACTGTGAGGACCGAGCTGGGAGAAGTGACACTGGGGGGGTCACGGGGGGCTCGGGGTCATGGGGGTCACAGGGGGACACTGGGGGACATTGGGGGGACACTGTGGGGACCGAGCTGGGAGAGGTGACACTGGGGGGTCACGGGGGGGGACATGGGGGTCACAGGGGACATTGGGGGGTCACGGGGGGGGACATGGGGGTCACAGGGGACACTGGGGGGTCACGGGGGGCTCGGGGACATGGGGGTCACAGGGGACACTGGGGGGTCACGGGGGGCTTGGGGACATGGGGGTCACAGGGGACATTGGGGGGTCACGGGGGGCTCAGGGACATGGGGGTCACAGGGGACACTGGGGGGTCACGGGGGGCTCAGGGACATGGGGGTCACAGGGGACACTGGGGGGTCACGGGGGGCTCGGGGACATGGGGGTCACAGGGGACACTGGGGGGTCACGGAGGACACTGGGGGGGGTCACAGGGGTCACGGGTGACACTGGGGGGGGTCATGGTGGTCATGGGTGACACTGGGGGGGTCACGGGTGACACTGGGGGGGTCACGGTGGACACTGGGGGGTCACAGGGGTCACGGGTGACACTGGGGGGGGTCACGGTGGACACTGGGGGGGGTCACGGGGGTCACAGGTGACACTGGGGGGGTCACGGGGCGCTCGCGGTGGGGCCGGTGGAGAGGAGGACATCAGAGGTGACACAGAGGTGACACAGCGGGACCACGGCGTGGGGTGGGGGGGTGGGGGTGGGGGGGGTGGTCTCACCCCTCCTCCGTGCCCCCTCCGTGCCCCCCCCCAGACGGTGACGGTGAAGGAGGGGGAGGTGCACCAGCAGAACCCCCCCAAGTTCGACAAGATCGAGGACATGGCCATGCTGACGTTCCTGCACGAGCCCGCCGTGCTCTTCAACCTCAAGGAGCGCTACGCGGCCTGGATGATCTACGTGAGACCCCCGCGCGCCCCCCGACCCCAAAAACGGGGCTGGGGGGCCGGCAGGGACCCGGCCCCAAAGCCTGGGGGGGGGGGGGGGGATGGGAAGCGGGGGGGGGGGGAGGGGTCTGAGAGGGGGATATGGGGGGGGTTTGGGGTGTGGGGGGGGTTTGGGGGGGTTTGTGGGGGGTTTGGGGTGTGGGGAGGGGTCTGAGAGGGGGATATGGGGGGGGTTTGGGGTGTGGGGAGGGGTCTGAGAGGGGGATATGGGGGGGGGTTTGGGGGTGTGGGGGGGGTTTGGGGGGGTTTGTGGGGGGTTTGGGGTGTGGGGAGGGGTCTGAGAAGGGTTTGGGGTGTGGGGAGGGGTCTGAGAGGGGGATATGGGGGGGGTTTGGGGTGTGGGGAGGGGTCTGAGAGGGGGATATGGGGGGGGTTTGGGGTGTGGGGAGGGGTCTGAGAGGGGGATATGGGGGGGGTTTGGGGTGTGGGGGGGGTTTGGGGGGGTTGGGGGGGTTTTGTGGGGGGTTTGGGGTGTGGGGAGGGGTCTGAGAGGGGGATATGGGGGGGGTTTGGGGTGTGGGGGGGGTTTGGGGGGGTTGGGGGGGTTTGTGGGGGGTTTGGGGTGTGGGGGAGGGGTCTGAGAGGGGGATATGGGGGGGGTTTGGGGTGTGGGGGGGGGTTTGGGGGGGGTTTGGGGTGTGGGGAGGGGTCTGAGAGGGGTTTGGGGGGGGGGGTTGGGGTGTGGGGAGGGGTCTGAGAGGGGGATATGGGGGGGATTTGGGGTGTTGGGGGGGTCTGAGAGGGGGATATGGGGGGGGTTTGGGATGTGGGGAGGGGTCTGAGAGGGGGATATGGGGGGGGTTTGGGGTGTGGGGAGGGGTCTGAGAGGGGTCTGAGGGGGATTTCGGGGGGGATTTGGGGTGTGAGAGGGGTTTGTGGGGGGTTTGGGTGTGGGGAGGGTGTGAGGGGGGTGTGGGGGGGGATTTGGGGTGTGGGGGGGGTTGGGGGGGTCTGGGGTGTGGGGAGGGGTCTGAGAGGGGTTTGGGGGGGGGATTTGGGGGTGTGGGGAGGGGTCTGAGAGGGGTTTTGGTGTGTGGGGAGGGGTCTGAGAGGGGGATATGGGGGGGTTTGGGGTGTGGGGGGGGTTTGGGGGGGTTTGGGGTGTGGGGAGGGGTCTGAGAGGGGGATATGGGGGGGGTTTGGGGTTGTGGGGGGGGGTTTGGGGGGGTTTGGGGGGGGTTTGGGGTGTGGGGGAGGGGTCTGAGAGGGGGATATGGGGGGGGGTTGGGGTGTGGGGAGGGGTCTGAGAGGGGGATATGGGGGGGGTTTGGGGGTGTGGGGGGGTCTGAGAGGGGTTTGGGGGGGGTTTGGGGTGGGTTTGGGGTGTGGGGAGGGGTCTGAGAGGGGTTTGGGGTGTGGGGAGGGGTCTGAGAGGGGGATATGGGGGGGGTTTGGGGTGTGGGGAGGGGTCTGAGAGGGGTTTTGGGGGGGTTTTGGGGGGCGTTTGGCGTGTGGGGAGGGGTCTGAGAGGGGGATATGGGGGGGGTTTGGGGTGTGGGGGGGGTTTGGGGGGGTTTGGGGTGTGGGGAGGGGTCTGAGAGGGGGATATGGGGGGGTTTGGGGTGTGGGGAGGGGTCTGAGAGGGGTTTGGGGTGTGGGGAGGGGTCTGAGAGGGGGATATGGGGGGGGTTTGGGGTGTGGGGAGGGGGTCTGAGAGGGGTTTGGGGTGTGGGGAGGGGTCTGAGAGGGGTTTGGGGGGGGGTTTGGGGGGCGTTTGGGGTGTGGGGAGGGGTCTGAGAGGGGGATATGGGGGGGTTTGGGGTGTGGGGGGGGTTTGGGGGGGGTTTGGGGTGTGGGGAGGGGTCTGAGAGGGGGATATGGGGGGGTTTGGGGTGTGGGGGGGGGTTTGGGGGGTTTGGGGGGGGTTTGGGGTGTGGGGAGGGGTCTGAGAGGGGGATATGGGGGGGGTTTGGGGTGTGGGGAGGGGTCTGAGAGGGGGATATGGGGGGGTTTGGGGTGTGGGGAGGGGTCTGAGAGGGGTTTGGGGTGTGGGGAGGGGTCTGAGAGGGGGATATGGGGGGGTTTGGGGTGTGGGGAGGGGTCTGAGAGGGGTTTGGGGTGTGGGGAGGGGTCTGAGAGGGGTTTGGGGGGGGGTTTGGGGGGCGTTTGGGGTGTGGGGAGGGGTCTGAGAGGGGGATATGGGGGGGTTTGGGGTGTGGGGGGGGTTTGGGGGGGGTTTGGGGTGTGGGGAGGGGTCTGAGAGGGGGATATGGGGGGGTTTGGGGTGTGGGGGGGGTTTGGGGGGGTTTGGGGTGGGGTTTGGGGTGTGGGGAGGGGTCTGAGAGGGGGATATGGGGGGGGTTTGGGGTGTGGGGGGGGTTTTGGGGGGATTTGGGGGGGGGTTTGGGGTGTGGGGAGGGGTCTGAGAGGGGTTGGGGTGTGGGGAGGGGTCTGAGAGGGGTTTGGGGGGGGTTTGTGGGGGGTTTGGGGTGTGGGGAGGGGTCTGAGAGGGGTTTGGGATGTGGGGAGGGGTCTGAGAGGGGTCTGAGAGGGGGATATGGGGGGGGGTTGGGGTGTGGGGGGGGGTTTGTGAGGGGTTTGGGGGTGTGGGGAGGGGTCTGAGAGGGGTTTGTGGGGGTTGGGGTGTGGGGGGGGTCTGAGAGGGGTTTGGGGTGGGTTTGGGGGTGTGGGGGGGGTTTGTGGGGGGTTTGGGGGTGTGGGGAGGGGTCTGAGAGGGGTTTGGGGTGGGTTTGGGGTGTGGGGGGTGTCTGAGAGGGGTCTGGGGGGGGGTTTGGGATTTGGGGGGGTTCTGAGAGGGGTCTGGGGGGGGTTGGGGTGTGGGGAGGGGTCAAAGAGGGGTGTGGGGGGGGCTTGTGGGGGGCTCGGGACTTGGGGGCTTTCTATGGGGTCTGTGGGGGGCTTGGGATTTGGGGGGGGGTCTGTGGGGATTTGGGGTGTGGGGGGGTCTGAGAGGGGTCTGAGGGGTATCTGGCACTTGGGGGGCTCCTGGGGGGGGTCTGTGGGGTATCTGGGAATTGGGGGGCTCCTGGGGGGGTCTGTGGGGTATCTGGCACTTGGGGGGCTCCTGGGGGGGTCTGTGGGGTATCTGGCACTTGGGGGGCTCCTGGGGGGGGGTCTGTGGGGTATCTGGCACTTGGGGGGCTCCTGGGGGGTCTGTGGGGTATCTGGCACTTGGGGGGCTCCTGGGGGGGGTCTATGGGGTATCTGGGACTTGGGGGGCTCCTGGGGGGGGGTCTATGGGGTATCTGGGACTTGGGGGGCTCCTGGGGGGGGGTCTGTGGGGTATCTGGGACTTGGGGGGCTCCTGGGGGGGGTCTGTGGGGTATCTGGCACTTGGGGGGCTTCCAGAACAGTCCATGGGGAGCCTGGAACCTGAGGAGGTTTCCCGAGGGGGGGTCTGTGGGGCACCTCGAACTTGGAGGGGCTTCTTGGGGGGTCTTTGGGGCATCGGGGGGGGGGGGGGCTTCTCCTCCAGACCCCTTTGGGCCCCCCCCAGATCCCAAAATGTCCCATCCTTGGCCCCCCCTGAACCCCCCAGCCCCAAAATGTCCCATCCTTGGCCCCCCTGAACCCCCCAGCCCCAAAATGTCCCATCCTTGGCCCCCCCAGCCCCAAAATGTCCCATCCTTGACCCCCCCAACCCCCAAAATGTCCCATCCTTGACCCCCCCAGATCCCAAAATGTCCCATCCTTGACCCCCCCAACCCCCAAAATGTCCCATCCTTGACCCCCCCAGCCCCAAAATGTCCCATCCTTGACCCCCCCAACCCCCAAAATGTCCCATCCTTGACCCCCCCAGATCCCAAAATGTCCCATCCTTGACCCCCCAACCCCATCTCCAACCCCCCAGCCCCAAAATGTCCCATCCTTGGCCCCCCTGAACCCCCCAGCCCCAAAATGTCCCATCCTTGGCCCCCCCAGCCCCAAAATGTCCCATCCTTGACCCCCCCAACCCCCAAAATGTCCCATCCTTGACCCCCCAACCCCATCTCCAACCCCCCAGCCCCAAAATGTCCCATCCTTGACCCCCCAGCTCCATCCTTGGCCCCCCCAGCCCCAAAATGTCCCATCCTTGACCCCCCCAGATCCCAAAATGTCCCATCCTTGACCCCCCAACCCCATCTCCAACCCCCCAGCCCCAAAATGTCCCATCCTTGACCCCCCTGAACCCCCCAGCCCCAAAATGTCCCATCCTTGGCCCCCCCAGATCCCAAAATGTCCCATCCTTGACCCCCCCAGATCCCAAAATGTCCCATCCTTGACCCCCCAACCCCCAAAATGTCCCATCCTTGACCCCCCCAGATCCCAAAATGTCCCATCCTTGACCCCCCCAGATCCCAAAATGTCCCATCCTTGCCCCCCCAACCCCAAAATGTCCCATCCTTGACCCCCCAACCCCCAAAATGTCCCATCCTTGACCCCCCCCCAACCCCATCTCCAACTCCCCCTGGACCCCACCAAAACCCCACCCCAGCCCTTCCCACCCCCCCTTGTTGTCCCCTCTTGGGGGGTGGGGTGTCCCCACGGGGGGGTGTCACCCCCTGACCCCCGACCCCCCCCGTTTGTCCCCCCAGACCTACTCGGGGCTGTTCTGCGTCACCGTGAACCCCTACAAGTGGCTCCCGGTCTACGACCCCCAAGTGGTGGCCGCCTACCGGGGCAAGAAGCGCAACGAGGTCCCGCCCCACATCTTCTCCATCTCGGACAACGCCTACCAGTACATGCTGACAGGTGGGACCCCCAAAAACGGGGCCTGGGGCTCACCTGGGGCTCACCTGGGGCTCACCTGGGGCTCACCTGGGCACCGCGAGATGTCCGAGACCCCCGGTGACTCCTCCCAGTTTGGACCCATCTCAACTGGGAGGGTGGAGAAGCCCAACCCTACCCCAAAGCCCCAAAATCTCGCCCACCTTGGTCCTACCTGGTGCTCACCTGGGGGGGTTGGAGAACACCAAATTCCAGCCCCTCAACATCTCCCCATCCCCGTCCCACCTGAGCTGCTCCTCACCTGGGGGGGTCAGAGAACCCCAAATTCCAGCCCCTCAACATCTCCCACCTTCATCCCACCTGAGCTGCTCCTCACCTGGGGGGCTGGAGAACCCCAAATTCCAGACCTTCAGCATCTCCCCATCCCCATCCCACCTGAGCTGCTCCTCACCTGGGGGGGTTGGAGAACCCCAAATTCCACCTGACCCTCAACATCTCCCACCTTCATCCCACCTGAGCTGCTCCTCACCCTGGGGGGGTTGGAGAACCCCAAATTCCACCAGCCCCTCAACATCTCATCCCACCTGAGCTGCTCCTCACCTGGGGGGGTCGGAGAACCCCAAATTCCAGCCCCTCAACATCTCCCACCTTCATCCCACCTGAGCTGCTCCTCACCTGGGGGGTCAGAGAACCCCAAATTCCACCTGACCCTCAACATCTCCCACCTTCATCCCACCTGAGCTGCTCCTCACCTGAGGGGCTGGAGAACCCCAAACCCAGGACCCCCAACATCTCCCCATCCCACCTGACCTGCTCCTCACCTGGCTGGGGCTGAAGACCCCCCCAGGACCCCCCCCCTCACCCCCTGACCCCTCTCTCCTCCCACAGACCGCGAGAACCAGTCCATCCTCATCACGTGAGTCCCCACCCCTGGCACCACCCCCCAGACGTGGTGTGGGACCGGGACCCCCAGGTGACCCCCACGACCCCTCGGTGCCCCCCCCCCCCCGGTGACGCCGTTGCCCCCCACCAGCGGCGAATCGGGGGCCGGGAAAACGGTGAACACCAAACGCGTCATCCAATACTTCGCCAGCATCGCCGCCATCGGCGACCGCAAGAAGGAGGCGGCCAACAGCAGCAAGGTAGGGGGGGAGTCCCCGGGAACGCCCCCCCCCCGGCGTGGGGACCCTCCCCAGACCGTGTCCCCACCCGCGGTGTCACCCCCCGCCCCAGGGCACCCTGGAGGATCAAATCATCCAGGCCAACCCCGCGCTCGAGGCCTTCGGCAACGCCAAGACCGTGCGCAACGACAACTCCTCCCGATTCGTGAGTGGGGCAGGGCCCGGGGGAGGAGGCCGTGGGGCCCTGGGGGGCAGGACCTGTGCGGTGGGGCTGGTGTCTGTGAGATGCATCTGTGGGGTGGGGCCTGTGGCTGTGGGGCACAGCGGTGGGGTGGGGTCTCCAGGTGGGTTCTGTGGGGTGGACGTTGGAGGTTGGGGTCTGTGTCTGTGGGGCACAGCAGTGGGGTGGGGTCTCCAGGTGGGTTCTATGGGGTGGATGTTGGAGGTTGGGGTCTGTGGGGTAGGGCCTGTGTCTGTGGGGCACAGCAGTGGGGTGGGGGTCTGTGGGTGGGTTCTGTGGGGTGGACGTTGGAGGTTGGGGTCTGTGTCTGTGGGGCACCGCAGTGGGGTGGGGGTCTCCAGGTCAGTTCTGTGGGGTGGACGTTGGAGGTTGGGGTCTGTGTCTGTGGGGCACAGCAGTGGGGTGGGGGTCTCCAGGTGGGTTCTGTGGGGTGGATGTTGGAGGTTGGGGTCTGTGGGGTAGGGCCTGTGTCTGTGGGGCACAGCAGTGGGGTGGGGTCTCTGGGTGGGTTCTATGGGGTGGATGTTGGAGGTTGGGGTCTGTGGGGTGGGGCTTGTGTCTGTGGGGCACCGCAGCGGGGTGGGGGTCTGTGGGTGGGTTCTATGGGGTGGAGGTTGGGGTCTGTGGGGTGGGGCCTGTGCCTGTGGGGCACAGCAGTGGGGTGGGGTCTCCAGGTGGGTTCTATGGGGTGGATGTTGGAGGTTGGGGTCTGTGGGGTGGGGCCTGTGTCTGTGGGGCACCGCAGCGGGGTGGGGGTCTGTGGGTGGGTTCTGTGGGGTGGACGTTGGAGGTTGGGGTCTGTGTCTGTGGGGCACAGCAGTGGGGTGGGGGTCTGTGGGTGGGTTCTGTGGGGTGGGGCTTGTGTCTGTGGGGCACAGCAGTGGGGTGGGGGTCTGTGGGTGGGTTCTGTGGGGTGGGGCTTGTGTCTGTGGGGCACAGCAGTGGGGTGGGGGTCTGTGGGTGGGTTCTGTGGGGTGGGGCTTGTGTCTGTGGGGCACAGCAGTGGGGTGGGGGTCTCCAGGTCAGTTCTGTGGGGTGGACGTTGGAGGTTGGGGTCTGTGTCTGTGGGGCACAGCAGTGGGGTGGGGGTCTGTGGGTGGGTTCTGTGGGGTGGAGGTTGGAGGTTGGGTTCTGTGGGGTGGGGCCTGTGCCTGTGGGGCACAGCAGTGGGGTGGGGTCTCCGGGTGGGTTCTATGGGGTGGATGTTGGAGGTTGGGGTCTGTGGGGTGGGGCCCATGTCTGTGGGGCACAGCAGTGGGGTGGGGGTCTGTGGGTGGGTTCTGTGGGGTGGGGCCCGTGTCTGTGGGGCACAGCGGTGGGGTGGGGGTCTGTGGGTGGGTTCTGTGGGGTGGAGGTTGGGTTCTGTGGGGTGGGGCCTGTGCCTGTGGGGCACAGCGGTGGGGTGGGGGTCTCCAGGTCAGTTCTGTGGGGTGGACATTGGAGGTTGGGGTCTGTGTCTGTGGGGCACAGCAGTGGGGTGGGGTCTCTGGGTGGGTTCTATGGGGTGGATGTTGGAGGTTGGGGTCTGTGGGGTGGGGCCTGTGTCTGTGGGGCACCGCAGTGGGGTGGGGGTCTGTGGGTGGGTTCTGTGGGGTGGGGCCTGTGCCTGTGGGGCACAGCAGTGGGGTGGGGGTCTGTGGGTGGGTTCTGTGGGGTGGGGCCCGTGTCTGTGGGGCACAGCAGTGGGGTGGGGGTCTGTGGGTGGGTTCTGTGGGGTGGAGGTTGGGGTCTGTGGGGTGGGGCCTGTGTCTGTGGGGCACAGCAGTGGGGTGGGGTCTCCAGGTGGGTTCTATGGGGTGGATGTTGGAGGTTGGGGTCTGTGGGGTGGGGCCCATGTCTGTGGGGCACAGCAGTGGGGTGGGGGTCTGTGGGTGGGTTCTGTGGGGTGGAGGTTGGGTTCTGTGGGGTGGGGCCCGTGTCTGTGGGGCACAGCGGTGGGGTGGGGGTCTGTGGGTGGGTTCTATGGGGTGGAGGTTGGGGTCTGTGGGGTGGGGTCTGTGGGGCACAGCAGTGGGGTGGGGGTCTCCGGGTGTGTTCTGTGGGGAGGAGACTGTAGGTTGGGATCTATGGGGCAGGGTCCATTGGGATCTGTGGGGCGGGGCCAATGGGGCGGGGCCAATGGGGCGGGGTCTGACGTTCCCAGCGGTGCAGGGGACGGGGTCTGGGGCACAGGGCCTATGGGGAAGGGTCTGTGGGGTGGGGTCTCTAGGGGGGCCTCTGTGGGGCCGGCTCTTTTTATGGGGTCTATGGGGTGGGGCCTCCGGCCCCCCACAACCCTCCCCCACCGCCCTTGCAGGGGAAATTCATCCGCATCCACTTTGGGGCCACCGGGAAGTTGGCGTCGGCCGACATCGAGACCTGTGAGTGGCCACGGGGCGGTGGGAGCAGGGGTTGGCCACCCACAAGTCCACGTGTCCAGAGATCTCCTTGTCCCTCTGTCTGTCTCCTCATGTCTCCGTCCATCCGTCCATCCATCCGTCCGTCCATCCATCCATGGATCCATCCATCATCCATCCCTCCATCCATCCCTCCATCCATCCATGGATCCATCATCCATCCATCATCCATCCATCCATCCATGGATCCATCCATCCCTCCGTCCGTCCATCCGTCCGTCCATCCGTCCGTCCATCCATCCATGGATCCATCCCTCCATCCATCCCTCTATCCCTCCATCCATCATCCATGGATCCATCCATCCATCCATCCCTCTGTCTGTCCCTCCGTCTGTCCCTTCATCCATCCCTCCATCCATCCATGGATCCATCCATCCATCCATGGATCCATCCATCCATCCATCCATCCATGGATCCATCCCTCCATCCATCCATGGATCCATCCCTCCATCCATCCATGGATCCATCCCTCCATCCATCCATCCATCCATCCATCCATGGATCCATCCATCCATCCATCCATCCATGGATCCATCCCTCCATCCATCCATGGATCCATCCCTCCCTCCATCCATCCATCCATCCATCCATCCATCCATCCATCCATCCATCCATCCATCCATCCATGGATCCATCCCTCCATCCATCCATGGATCCATCCATCCATCCATCCATGGATCCATCCCTCCATCCATCCATGGATCCATCCCTCCATCCATCCATGGATCCATCCATCCATCCATCCATCCATCCCTCCATCCATCCATGGATCCATCCCTCCATCCATCCATGGATCCATCCCTCCATCCATCCATGGATCCATCCATCCATCCATCCATCCATCCCTCCATCCGTCCCTCCGTCTGTCCCTTCATCCACCCCTCCACCCATGGATCCATCCCTCCATGGATCCATCCATCCATCCATCCACCCTTGGATCCACCCCTCCACCCATGGATCCATCCCTCCACCCCTCCATCCCTCGTTGGATCCATCCATCCATCCCTCCATCCACGGATCCGTGGATCCATCCATCCATCATCCCTCCATCCCTCCCTCCCCGTGTCCATCTGTCTTCCTGGTGGATGGATCCATGAGTTGTCCATCCCTCCATCCATCTCCTCACCCCTCCGTCTGTCCCTCCGTTTGTCCATCCTTCCGTCCCTCTCCATGGTTGATAGATCCATGAGTGGTGTCCTGTCCTGTTGTCCGTCCCTCCATCTCCATCTGAGCCTCCGTCTCCTCATCTTCACCCCCTCACGTCTCCATCCTACTCATCACTTACCCATCCTTCATCCATCCCTTCATCCACCCACGTGTCCATCCCTCCACCCTTCTCTCCATGTCTCCATCCCTCTCCTCATCCCACCTTCTCCCCATCCACCCCCCTCCAGACCTCCTGGAGAAGTCCCGCGTCATCTTCCAGCTCAAGGCGGAACGGAACTACCACATCTTCTACCAGATCCTCTCCAACAAGAAGCCGGAGCTCCTGGGTGAGCCGGGCCACCACCGTGGCCTCGGGGCTTCTCCTTCCCCCCTCCTCCCGAAATTTGGGGTGGTTTGGGGAGACTGGGAATGCTCAGCGGTGTCTCCATCCTGCACCAGAGATGCTGCTGGTCACCTCCAACCCCTACGACTACGGTTACGTGTCCCAGGGCGAGGTGACCGTGGCCTCCATTGATGACTCCGAGGAGCTGTTGGCCACCGATGTGAGCGGGGAGGGGTGGAGGGAGGGATGGGTCCATGGATGGATGGATGGATGGATCAATGAGTCCATGGATGGATGGATGGATCAATGAGCCCATGGATGGATGGATGGATGGATGGATCAATGAGTCCATGGATGGATGGATAGATGCGTCCTTGGATGGATGGATGGATGTTTCCATGGATCAATGAGTCCTTGGATGGATGGATGGATGGATGGATGGATGGATGGCTAGATGTGTCCTCAGATGGATGGATGGATGTTTCCATGGATCAATGAGTCCATGGATGGATGGATGGATGTGTCCTCAGATGAATGGATGGATTTTTCCATGGATCAATGAGCCCATGGATGGATGGATGGATGGATGGATGGATCAATGAGTCCATGGATGGATGGATGGATCAATGAGTCCATGGATGGATGGATAGATGTGTCCTTGGATGGATGGATGGATTTTTCCATGGATCAATGAGTCCATGGATGGATGGATGGATGGATGGATCAATGAGTCCATGGATGGATGGATAGATGTGTCCTTGGATGGATGGATGTTTCCATGGATCAATGAGTCCATGGATGGATGGATGGATGGATGGATGGATGGATGGCTAGATGTGTCCTCAGATGGATGGATGGATCTGTGGATATAAAGGTCCTCAAATGGATGGATGAGTCCACGGATGGATGGATGAAGTCCTCAAAAGGATTGATGGAAGAATCCATGGACTGGTGAATCCTCACAAGGATGGATGGATGGATGGATGGATGGATGGAGGGATGAGTCCATGACTGGATAGATGAAGTTCTCAAATGGATGGATGGATGGATGGATGGATGGATGGATGGATGGATGGATGGATGGATGGATGGATGAGTCCATGACTGGATGGATGAAGTTCTCAAATGGATGGATGGATGAGTCCATGGATGGATAAGTCCTCAGAAGAATGGACGGTTCTATGGATGGATGAGCCCATGGATGGTTGGATGGATCCGGGATAAATGAGTCCTGAGCTGGACAAATGAGCCCATGGATGAATGAACGGGTCTATGGACAAGTCCTTCAAGTGGACAAGTCCTTCAAGGGGACAAGCCCATGGCTGGATGTGTCCCCATTGGCCAGCTGGGCCAATGAGTGGGAAGGGTGGTGGGAGGGACCCACAGGTGGTGACCACCACAGGTGGTGACCAGCAGAGGCCATGTCCTCACCTGGTCCCTCCCCCCACCCCCTCCACCCCTCCCAGAGCGCCTTTGATGTCCTGGGCTTCACGGCCGAGGAGAAGGCCGGCGTCTACAAGCTGACGGGCGCCATCATGCACTTCGGCAACATGAAGTTCAAGCAGAAGCAGCGGGAGGAGCAGGCGGAACCGGACGGCACCGAAGGCGGGTCGGGGCAAGGGGGTGACAGGTCAGGGAGGGGTCACCAGGTGAGGTGGCACCTGACCATGCGTCTCCCGCTCCACAGATGCCGACAAGTCCGCGTACCTGATGGGGCTGAACTCGGCCGATCTGCTCAAGGGCTTGTGTCACCCGCGCGTCAAGGTGGGCAACGAGTACGTCACCAAGGGGCAGAGCGTCCAGCAGGTCTACTACTCCATCGGCGCCTTGGCCAAGGCCGTCTACGAGAAGATGTTCAACTGGATGGTGGTGAGGATCAACAACTCGCTGGACACCAAGCAGCCGCGGCAGTACTTCATCGGCGTCTTGGACATCGCCGGCTTCGAGATCTTCGACGTGAGGCTCGAGGCGGGGCAGTGGCGTTGGGCCTTGAAGGGGTGGCATTGAGCCAGCTGGGTGTTGAGGGGGTCTCCTGTAGCTTCACGCTGACCTTGGGAGGAAATTTGGGTCTTTGTGTTGATGTCATTGAGTGTTGAGTTGACCTCATTGATCCCATTGGGCATTGACTCCTTTGGGTGTTGAGTTGACCCTCTTGATCCCACTGGGGTGTTGTTTGGAACCCTTTGGATCTCAGGTTGACCCCGTTGATCTCATTTCACATTCTGTTGACCCTATTGGGTGTTGAGTTGTCCTCTTGACCCCCACTGGGCATCACCTTGACCCTGCTGGGTATTGAGTTGACCCCACTGATCCCATTCAACATTGTCTTCACCCCACTGGAGGTCAGATTGACTTTGTCCATCCCATTGGGCATCACTGTGACCCCACTGGGTGTTCTGTTGACCCTACTGAGCCTTGAATTGGCCCCGTTGGGTGTTGAGTTGACCCCATTGACTCAGTTGGCCCCATTGGGTGTTGAGTTGACCCTGTTGGGTGTTGAGTGGACCCCATTGGAAGTTGAGTTGTCACCATTGACTCAGTTGGCCCCGTTGGAGGTTGAGTTGACCCCATTGACTCAGTTGACCCCACTGGGGGTTGAGTTGACCCCATTGACTCAGTTGGCCCCGTTGGAGGTTGAGTTGACCCCATTGGGGGTTGAGTTGACCCCATTGACTCAGTTGGCCCTGTTGGGGTTTGAGTTGTCACCATTGACTCAGTTGACCCCGTTGGGGGTTGAGTTGACCCCATTGACTCAGTTGGCCCCATTGGAGGTTGAGTTGTCACCATTGACTCAGTTGGCCCCACTGGGGGTTGAGTTGACCCCGTTGGAGGTTGAGTTGTCACCATTGACTCAGTTGGCCCCGTTGGAGGTTGAGTTGACCCCATTGACTCAGTTGGCCCCGTTGGAGGTTGAGTTGACCTCATTGACTCAGTTGACCCCGTTGGGGGTTGAGTTGACCCCATTGACTCAGTTGGCCCCGTTGGAGGTTGAGTTGACCCCGTTGGGTGTTGAGTTGACCCCATTGACTCAGTTGACCCCGTTGGGTGTTGAGTTGACCCCATTGACTCAGTTGGCCCCATTGGAGGTTGAGTTGACCCCATTGACTCAGTTGACCCCATTGGAGGTTGAGTTGACCCCATTGACTCAGTTGGCCCCGTTGAAGGTTGAGTTGACCCCATTGACTCAGTTGACCCCATTGGGGGTTGAGTTGACACCATTGACTCAGTTGGCCCCGTTGGGTGTTGAGTTGACCCCATTGACTCAGTTGGCCCCATTGGAGGTTGAGTTGTCACCATTGACTCAGTTGGCCCCACTGGGGGTTGAGTTGACCTCATTGACTCAGTTGGCCCCGTTGGAGGTTGAGTTGACCCCAGTTACTCAGTTGGCCCCACTGGGGGTTGAGTTGACCCCATTGACTCAGTTGGCCCCGTTGGAGGTTGAGTTGACCCCGTTGGGTGTTGAGTTGACACCATTGACTCAGTTGGCCCCATTGGAGGTTGAGTTGACCCCATTGACTCAGTTGGCCCCGTTGAAGGTTGAGTTGACCCCATTGACTCAGTTGACCCCATTGGGGGTTGAGTTGACCCCATTGACTCAGTTGGCCCCGTTGAAGGTTGAGTTGACCCCATTGACTCAGTTGGCCCCGTTGGAGGTTGAGTTGACCCCGTTGGGTGTTGAGTTGTCACCATTGACTCAGTTGGCCCCGTTGGGTGTTGAGTTGACCCCATTGACTCAGTTGGCCCCATTGGAGGTTGAGTTGACCCCACAGACTCCATCACCCACCCCTCCCTCTCCTCCCCCAGTTCAACAGCTTTGAGCAGCTCTGCATCAACTTCACCAACGAGAAGCTGCAGCAGTTCTTCAACCACCACATGTTCGTGCTGGAGCAGGAGGAGTACAAGAAGGAGGGCATCGAGTGGGAGTTCATCGACTTCGGCATGGACCTGCAGGCCTGCATCGACCTCATTGAGAAGGTACCGCCTCCCCCAGGGCCTCAGGGCGCTGAGGGCGGAAGGTCCCTCCAGTTGGAGCCCCTCAGGTGCCCCACCAGCAGCTTTTGGGTTGTCCATGGTGTCCTCCCCGGCTGACGGGCTCTCCTCATCCACAGCCCATGGGCATCATGTCCATCCTGGAGGAGGAGTGCATGTTCCCCAAGGCCTCGGACATGACCTTCAAGTCCAAACTCTACGACAACCACCTGGGCAAGTCGGCCAACTTTGGGAAGCCACGGAACATCAAGGGCAAGTCCGAGGCCCACTTCTCGCTCATCCACTACGCCGGCACCGTGGACTACAACATCCTGGGCTGGCTGGAGAAGAACAAGGACCCCCTCAACGAGACGGTGGTGGGGCTCTACCAGAAATCCGCCCTCAAGCTCTTGGCCCACCTCTTCTCCAACTACGCCGGGGCAGACTCTGGTGTGTGACGGAGGGATGAAGAAGACGGCTGCCCACAGCAGTTGTCCTCGTTCCCACCTCATCCCACCCCTCTCCTCCGCAGGCGGTGACAGCGGGAAGGGGAAAGGAGCCAAGAAGAAAGGTTCCTCCTTCCAGACCGTCTCAGCCCTTCACCGGGTGAGGGACGTGCACCGGGCCCGCCGTGGGGCAGGGGGAGAACAGGCCCTGCTGTAGAGGGCGGTCCCACCACCCCCCAGCCCCTCCCCTGCTCCCCCGTTGGTCACCCTCCTCTCTCCCACCCAGGAGAACCTCAACAAGCTGATGGCCAACCTCAAGACCACCCACCCCCACTTCGTCCGCTGCCTGGTCCCGAACGAGCGGAAAGAGCCGGGTGAGCTGAGGGTGGGGATGGGGGGTTGGGGGGTGGGTGTGGCTCGTGGTTGACCCCTCACCTGCATCCCCCCCACCAGGTGTGATGGACAATGCCCTGGTGATGCACCAGCTGCGCTGCAACGGGGTCCTGGAGGGAATCCGCATCTGCCGCAAGGGCTTCCCCAACCGCATCCTCTACGGGGACTTCCGCCAGCGGTGGGGACGCGGAGGGGGTTTGGGGAGGTGGGGACAACCCCACCGGCGCTGGTCTCAGGGGGTCACGTCCTCTCTGGCCTCCAGGTACCGCATCCTGAACCCCGCGGCCATTCCTGAGGGACAGTTCATCGACAGCCGCAAGGGCGCCGAGAAGCTCCTGGGCTCCATCGACATCGACCACAACCAGTACAAGTTCGGGCACACCAAGGTGAGGTCATGTGGTCCCAGTTCCCTGTGGTGCCACCATCCTTCAGGCGTTGAGGACCTCATGGTCCCACCACTCATGTGTCCATCTGTCCCTCCCTATGTCCATCTGTTCCTCCCGGCCCCCCCACCCCATCTTTCCACCCACCCGCCACAACCAGTTTGACCCCAGTGGGTGAGATCTCGTGGTCCCTGCTCCCTGTGGTCCCACCACCCAGGTGTTACATGAACCCCATGATCCCCATGTCCATCTGTCCATCCCCATGTCCATCTGCCCCCCGCCACTCACGCACCACCCCATCCTTCCACCCACCGCAACCGCTTTGGGCCCACCGTGGGGAGATCCCGTTGTCTCTGTTCCCTGTGGTCCCACCACCCGAGATGGACATGGACCTCATGGTCCCACCACCTTCTTCCCCACCTCCTCCCTCCCCTCAGGTCTTCTTCAAGGCGGGGCTGCTGGGGCAGCTGGAGGAGATGCGGGACGAGCGCCTGTCCCGCATCATCACCCGCATCCAGGCGCGGGCACGGGGGCAGCTCATGCGCCTCGAGTTCAAGAAGATCGTGGAGCGTCGGTGAGACAGGGGTGGGGCTTCTGCTCACCTGGTCACCTGCTTGGGGATGTGGTGGCACCTGGGCCCTCCTCCTGGTAGGGACGCGCTGCTGGTGATCCAGTGGAACCTCCGGGCCTTCATGGGGGTGAAGAACTGGCCGTGGATGAAGCTCTACTTCAAGATCAAACCCTTGCTGAAGAGCGCAGAGACGGAGAAGGAGATGCAGGTGGGAGGAGGGGACGGGGTGGGACCACCGATGGTCTGGAGGGTGATGGATGAGGGTCTTTAACCTGCTTGGGGTCTCCTGGAGCAGAACATGAAGGAGGAGTACGGGCGGCTGAAGGACGCCCTGGAGAAGTCAGAATCGCGGCGGAAGGAGCTGGAGGAGAAGATGGTCTCCATGCTGCAGGAGAAGAACGATCTCCAGCTCCAAGTGCAGGCTGTGAGTCAGATCACCCCAAAACGACGTCATGGGGATGACCACCACCCCCACAGCCTCTGGGGCAGCCCCACTTCACCTGATGTCCCCCCCTCCAACAGGAGCAGGACAACCTGAACGACGCCGAGGAGCGCTGTGACCAACTGATCAAGAACAAGATCCAGCTGGAGGCCAAGGTGAAGGAGCTGACGGAGAGGCTGGAGGATGAGGAGGAGATGAACGCCGAGCTGACGGCCAAGAAGAGGAAGCTGGAGGACGAGTGCTCGGAGCTGAAGAAGGACATCGATGACCTGGAGCTGACCCTGGCCAAGGTGGAGAAGGAGAAACACGCGACCGAGAACAAGGTGAGGGCAGGGAGAGGCCTCGGCCTCAAGGTGAGGGGACTTGAGTCTTGTTGGGTTGGGTTGAGGATACTCAAGGCTGGTTGGGTTGGTGAGACCCAAAACTGGTTGGGATGGGTTGAGATGACCAAGGATGGTTGAGTTGGGTTGAGAAGAGATGAGGTATTGGTTTGAGTTGAGGAGACCCAAGGCCAGGTGGAATCTGTTAGGATGGGTTAAGGAGACCCAAGGTGGGTTGGGAGGATCCAATGTTGGTTGGGTTGGGCTCACCGAGAAGACCCAAAGTCCTTTGGGTTCTCCTGCTTTGGAAGAACCTCTTTGGCTGAGGTGAACATCAACCTCCCCTGACTGCCCCACCCTGGCACTGAGCTGGAGGCCGGACGCTTCTCCCACAGGTCAAGAACCTGACGGAGGAGATGGCGGGGCTGGACGAGACCATCGCCAAGCTGACCAAGGAGAAGAAGGCCCTGCAGGAGTCCCACCAGCAGACGCTGGACGACCTGCAGGCAGAGGAAGACAAGGTCAACACCTTGACGAAGGGCAAAGTCAAGCTGGAACAGCAAGTGGACGATGTGAGTGTGGCCAGTCCCACCCCAGGTCCTGCTGAGGAACTTCTGGAGCAAAGAGGAGCAAAACTTGAGGTGTGTCCCCATTTCTGTGTTCCCGCACAGCTTGAAGGCTCCCTGGAGCAGGAGAAGAAGATCCGGATGGACCTGGAACGGGCCAAGAGAAAGCTGGAAGGAGACCTGAAGCTGACCCAGGAGAACATCATGGATCTGGAGAATGACAAGCAGCAGCTGGAGGAGAAGCTCAAGAAGTGAGGCTGGACCACCCCACCACATGAGGTCCCATCGAGGGTCACAGGTGGGGCCTCACTGTCCCCACTTCTTCCACAGGAAGGAGTTTGAGATCCACCAGCAGAACAGCAGGATCGAGGACGAGCAGGCGCTGGCTCTGCAGCTCCAGAAGAAGCTGAAGGAGCTCCAGGTGGGGGGGAAGTTGGGTCTGTGCCTGCTTGGGTTGGGCTGGAGAATGTCCAGGCGGTTGGGTTGGGCTTAAGAGAAACCTGAGGGTTGAGCTGGAGAGTCTCAAGGTGGCTGGGTTGAGTAGAAGAGGCTCCACTTAGGTGGGTCAGTTTTGGTTGGGTTGAAGAGTCTCCAGCTGCTTGGGTTGGGTTGAGTTGGATCAAAGTATCTCCAGCTGCTTGGGTTGGGTGGGTCCCAACCCGGCACCCTCTTGGTGTGCAGGCGCGGATCGAGGAGCTGGAGGAGGAGCTGGAGGCGGAGCGGACGGGCCGGGCCAAGGTGGAGAAGCAGCGCTCGGAGCTGTCCCGGGAGCTGGAGGAGCTCAGCGAGCGGCTGGAGGAGGCCGGCGGCGCCACCTCGGCGCAGCTGGAGCTCAACAAGAAGCGGGAGGCGGAATTCCAGAAGCTGCGGCGGGACCTGGAGGAGGCCACGCTGCAGCACGAGGCCACGGCGGCCGCGCTGAGGAAGAAACACGCCGACAGCGTGGCCGAGCTGGGCGAGCAGCTGGACAACCTGCAGCGCGTCAAGCAGAAGCTGGAGAAGGAGAAGAGCGAGCTCAAGCTGGAGCTGGACGACCTCAGCGCCAACGTGGAGCAGCTGATCAAGTCCAAGGTAGGAGGAGGCTGAGGTGGACAGCAGGGAATCATGGGATGGTTTGGGTGGGACAGGACCGAGAGGATCATCCAGTTCCATCAACCCACAGGCAGGGACACTTCCCACTAGACCGGGTTGGGTTGAGTTGTGTTGAAGAACTTTCATCTGGTTGAGTTGGGTTGAGTGCCCACCTTGTTGGGTTGAGTTGTGCTGAAGAACCTTCAGCCGGTTGAGTTGGGTTGAGTGTCCACCTTGTTGGGTTGAGTGCCCACCTTGTTGGGTTGAGTTGTGCTGAAGAACCTTCAGCCGGTTGAGTTGGGTTGAGTGTCCACCTTGTTGGGTTGAGTGCCCACCTTGTTGGGTTGAGTTTTGCTGGAGAGCTTTCAGCCGGTTGAGTTGAAGGGTGTCTACCTTGTTGGGTTGAGTTGCATTGAGGAACTTTCAGCTGGTTGAGTTGGGTTGAGTGCCCACCTTGTTGGGTTGAGTGCCCACCTTGTTGGGTTGAGTGCCCACCTTGTTGGGTTGAGTTGTGCTGGAGAGCTTTCAGCCGGTTGAGTTGAAGGGTGTCTACCTTGTTGGGTTGAGTTGCATTGAGGAACTTTCAGCTGGTTGAGTTGGGTTGAGTGCCCACCTTGTTGGGTTGAGTGTCCACCTTGTTGGGTTGAGTTGTGCTGAAGAACCTTCATCTGGTTGAGTTGGGTTGAGTGCCCACCTTGTTGGGTTGAGTGCCCACCTTGTTGGGTTGAGTGTCCACCTTGTTGGGTTGAGTGCCCACCTTGTTGGGTTGAGTTGTGCTGAAGAACCTTCAGCCAGTTGAGTTGAAGAGTCTCCGAGTGGTTGGGTTGGGTGGATCCCACCCAGGGACACCTTCCACTAGCCCAGGTAGCTCCAAGCCCTGTCCAACCTGGCCTTGGACACCTCCAGCGATGGGGCACGTCCAGTCCACTGTAGCCTCTGGCCCCTCCCTGCAGGTGGCCATGGAGAAGGTGTCGCGCTCCATGGAGGACCAGGCTGCCGAGCACTTGGCCAAGCTGGAGGAGACCCAACGTGTCCTCAACGACGCCAACACCCAACGGGCCAAGCTGCAGACAGAGAACGGTGGGAGCTGACCCAGGGCAGCCCCACCTCCCCCTGCCCCACAGCTGCATCCCCACCCCCCACCCCACCTTAACCCCGCCCCACACCTGAAGCTCCGCCCACCCGTGCAGGTGAGCTCTCGCGGCAGCTGGAGGAGAAGGAGGCGCTGGTGTCCCAGCTGACCCGCGGGAAGGTGTCCTACACCCAGCAGCTGGAGGACCTGCGCAGGCAGCTGGAGGAGGAGATGAAGGTGGGGTCAGGTGGGGGGGTGAGAAGACCTGGGGGGGGCCCAGGTGGGTCACGGGTGTCCTTCACCCTCGTGGTCACTGGTTCAGACCAGTGGGGTTGGGTGGGTCCACCTGCAGTGGTTCCATCTAAGGTGGGAGGTTGGGGTCCATCTACAGGAGGTTCCCCTGTAGAAGGTCTGGGAAGGGTTGGGTTGGTCCATGGAAGGTCTGGTTGGGTCGGGGTGATGAAGACCAGCTCTTGCTGAGCTGGAGACCCCCCAAGGAGCTCAAGTTGCCTTGGATCCAATGGTCCCACCTTCTCCTGAAGGTGTAAGGAAGGTTGATCTGGAAGAGGCTGGGTGGGTCTACAGAAGGTCCAGGGATGATTGGGTTGGTCTGGAGAAGGTTGGCTTGGTCTAAAGAAGGTCCAAGAATGGTTGGGTTGGTCTGGAGAAGGTTGGGTTGGTCTAGAGAAGGTCCAAGAACAGTTGGGTTGGTCTGGAGAAGGTTGGCTTGGTCTAGAGAAGGTCCAAGAACGGTTGGGTTGGTCTGGAGAAGGTTGGGTTGGTCTGGAGAAGGTCCAAGGATGGTTGGGTTGGTCTGGAGAAGGTTGGCTTGGTCTGGAGAAGGTCCAAGAACGGTTGGGTTGGTCTGGAGAAGGTTGGCTTGGTCTGGAGAAGGTCCAAGAACGGTTGGGTTGGTCTGGAGAAGGTTGGCTTGGTCTAGAGAAGGTCCAAGAACGGTTGGGTTGGTCTGGAGAAGGTTGGCTTAGTCTAGAGAAGGTCCAAGAACGGTTGGGTTGGTCTGGAGAAGGTTGGCTTGGTCTAGAGAAGGTCCAAGAACGGTTGGGTTGGTCTGGAGAAGGTTGGGTTGGTCTAGAGAAGGTCCAAGAACGGTTGGGTTGGTCTGGAGAAGGTTGGTTTGGTCTACAGAAGTTGTGGTGATGCAGACCAGCTCTTGCCGAGCCAGAGACACCCAAGAGGACTCCAGTTGACCTGGACCCAAGGGTGCCACCTTCTCCCCGCCAGGCCAAGAACGCGCTGGCGCACGCGCTGCAGTCGGCCCGGCACGACGGGGACCTGCTGCGGGAGCAGTACGAGGAGGAGACCGAGGCCAAGGCCGAGCTCCAGCGCTCGCTCTCCAAGGCCAACTCCGAGGTGGCCCAGTGGAGGACCAAGTACGAGACAGATGCCATCCAACGCACCGAGGAGCTGGAGGAGGCCAAGTGAGTCATCACCCCACGGATGGAGCTTCTGTGGGGTCAGGGGTGGAGACCACCGCCGGGAGAAGGTTTTGGAGGTTGTCATCTCCTCATGGATGTAGCTCCTGTGGGGTCAGAGGGGTGGAGACCACCCGCTGGAGAAGGTTCTGGAGGAGGCCACGTGAGTCTTGCCCCATAGATGGAGATTCTGTGGGCTTGGGGAGGTGGAAACCACCGGCAAAGGTTCTGGAGAAGGTAGAGCGACCTGCAGATGGTAGAGGAGATGCAGAGCAGAACCTTGGCCCGTGGCTGGGTGGGAGAAGGGTTTGAGTGGCCCCACCTGGCCTGTGGGTGACCCCAAGTGGTGGCCGGGGCAGGAAGAAGTTGGCACAGCGGCTGCAGGAGGCCGAGGAGGCCGTGGAGGCCGTCAACGCCAAGTGCTCCTCGCTGGAGAAGACCAAGCACCGGCTGCAGAACGAGATCGAGGACCTGATGGCCGACGTGGAGCGGTCGAACGCGGCTGCTGCCGCCCTGGACAAGAAGCAGAGGAACTTCGATAAGGTGGCCGAGGGTGGCCGGGTGGGGCTGGTGGGGTGGGGCCAGGTGCCTGCGGGGTGACACCTGGCTGTCCCCAGGTGTTGGCCGAGTGGAAGCAGAAGTTCGAGGAGTCACAGACAGAGCTGGAGGCGTCGCAGAAGGAGGCCAGGACCCTCAGCACCGACCTCTTCAAGCTGAGGAACATCTACGAGGAGTCCCTGGAGCACCTGGAGACCTTCAAGAGGGAGAACAAGAACCTCCAAGGTGACAACACGGGTCCCTCTGCCCACCTGGGCGTTCCCTGCCCGTTCCCGCGGGGTCTGACGGGGTCTCACCTGGGCAGAGGAGATCTCGGACCTCACGGAGCAGCTCGGTGCTGGTCACAAATCCATCCATGAGCTGGAGAAGGTCCGCAAGCAGCTGGATGCCGAGAAGCTGGAGCTCCAAGCTGCTCTGGAGGAGGCTGAGGTGGGACGAGCCCCGTCCCTCCCTGTCGCTGCGTTCTCCTGGTGGGACGTCCATCCTCTGTGGTCCTCAAGGTCGTGTCTGTCCCCACCCAGGCCTCCCTGGAGCACGAGGAGGGGAAGATCCTGAGGGCGCAGCTGGAGTTCAACCAGGTGAAGGCGGAGTACGAGCGCAAGCTGGGCGAGAAGGAGGAGGAGATGGAGCAGGTGAAGCGCAACCACCTGCGCGTGGTGGAGTCGCTGCAGACCTCGCTGGACGCCGAGACCCGGAGCCGCAACGAGGCCCTGAGGCTGAAGAAGAAGATGGAGGGCGACCTCAACGAGATGGAGATCCAGCTCAGCCACGCCAACCGCGGTGCCAACGAGGCCCAGAAGCAGGTCAAGGCTCTGCAGGGCTACCTGAAGGTACCTGTCATGGGGACAGTGAGGTCCTGAAGGTCCCTGTCATGGGGACATGGAGGTGTAGGAGGTACCTGAAGGTCCCATGGGGACATGGAGGTGTAGGAGGTCCTGAAGGTACCTTGTCCATGGGATATGGAGGTGTAGGAGGTCCTGAAGGTACCTGTCCATGGGGACATGGAGGTCCTGAAGGTACCTTGTCCATGGGTACATGGAAGTGTAGGAGGTACCTGAAGGTCCCATGGGGACATGGAGGTCCTGAATGTACCTTGTCCATGGGGATATGGAGGTGTAGGAGGTCCTGAAGGTACCTTGTCCATGGGGACATTGAGGTGTAGGAGGTACCTGAAGGTCCCACGGGGACATGGAGGTCCTGAAGGTACCTTGTCCATGGGGACCTTGGGGTGTAGGAGGTCCCACCACCCAGCAGGAGTGGTTGGATGGACATTCCCCTCCCTCCCCACCACCCCACAGTCAGGTGGACCCACCACCCCTTCCCACCACCCTCCAGGACACGCAGCTGCAGCTGGACGACGCGGCGAGGGTCGGGGAGGACCTGAAGGAGAACGTGGCCATGGTGGAGCGCAGGAACACCCTGCTGCAGTCAGAGCTGGAGGAGCTCCGGGGCCTGGTGGAGCAGACGGAGAGGGCCCGGAAATTGGCCGAGCAGGAGCTGATCGAGGCCAGCGAGAGGGTCCAGCTCCTCCACTCACAGGTGAGACCTCACCTGCCTGCCAGGAGAGGTGCCACCTCCATCCAGGGATGCTCCAACCCAGGAGAAACAGCTCTGATGGCTCGGCTGGGGACCTCGAGGTGGCTCAGGGTGGTGTGGACCTGAGGGCCTCACCTTTTCCTGAAGGTCTGGAGGAGGTTGGGTTCGTCTAAAGAAGGTCTGAGGAAGGTTGGGTTGGTCCATGGAAGGTCTGGTTGACAAAGACCAGCTCTTGCTGAGCTGGAAGCCCCCAAGATGGCTCCAGTTGACCTGGACCAAACAGTGCCACCTTCTCCTGAAGGTCTGAGGAAGGTTGGGTTGGTCCAAGGAAGGTTGGGTTCTCTTCCATGTTGCACCACCAAGATCTCCAGAACCTTCAACCTGCAGGGCTATGGGGGAGTCTCCAAGACCTGGGGGGAGACTGAGGGGTGGGACAGCAGCCCCGGGGCCACCTCTTGAGGTCCCTCCCTGTTCCCCCAGAACACCAGCCTCATCAACCAGAAGAAGAAGATGGAAGGTGACATCTCCCAGCTGCAGACGGAGGTGGAAGAGGCCGTCCAGGAGTGCCGGAACGCTGAGGAGAAGGCCAAGAAGGCCATCACCGACGTGAGTGTCGCGGTGGGGCCACCGCCGAGGCCACCACAGAGGACATGCCATGGACCCCTCCTTGTCCCCCCAATGGGCAGGCGGCCATGATGGCGGAGGAGCTGAAGAAGGAGCAGGACACGAGCGCGCACCTGGAGCGGATGAAGAAGAACATGGAGCAGACCATCAAGGACCTGCAGCTGCGGCTGGACGAGGCCGAGCAGTTGGCGCTCAAGGGGGGCAAGAAGCAGCTGCAGAAGCTGGAGGGGCGCGTGCGGGAGCTGGAGAACGAGCTGGAGGCCGAGCAGAAGCGCAACGCCGAGAGCGTCAAGGGGCTGCGCAAGTCCGAGCGGCGCGTCAAGGAGCTCAGCTACCAGGTGAGACCATGGGGTGACACCATGGAGGTGACACCATGGGGTGAGACCATGGGGGTGAGACCATGGAGGTGGGTCAAGGAGCTCAGCTACCAGGTGAGACCATGGGGGTGACACCATGGAGGTGACACCATGGAGGTGGGTCAAGGAGCTCAGCTACCAGGTGAGACCATGGGGTGAGACCATGGAGGTGACACCATGGAGGTGAGACCATGGGGATGGGTCAAGGAGCTCAGCTACCAGGTGAGACCATGGGGGTGACACCATGGGGTGAGACCATGGAGGTGAGACCATGGGGGTGGGTAAAGGAGCTCAGCTACCAGGTGAGACCATGGGGGTGACACCATGGAGGTGAGACCATGGAGGTGGGTCAAGGAGCTCAGCTACCAGGTGAGACCATGGAGGTGGGTCAAGGAGCTCAGCTACCAGGTGACACCATGGGGTGACACCATGGGGGTGACACCATGGAGGTGAGACCATGGGGATGGGTCAAGGAGCTCAGCTACCAGGTGAGACCATGGGGATGACACCATGGAGGTGACACCATGGGGTGAGACCATGGAGGTGAGACCATGGGGATGGGTCAAGGAGCTCAGCTACCAGGTGAGACCATGGGGGTGACACCATGGAGGTGGGTCAAGGAGCTCAGCTACCAGGTGAGACCATGGGGGTGAGACCATGGGGGTGAGACCATGGAGGTGAGACCATGGAGGTGAGACCATGGGGGTGACACCATGGGGGTGACACCATGGGGGTGACACCATGGAGGTGAGATCATGGAGGTGGGTCAAGGAGCTCAGCTACCAGGTGAGACCATGGGGGTGGGTCAAGGAGCTCAGCTACCAGGTGAGACCATGGGGGTGACACCATGGAGGTGAGACCATGGGGGTGACACCATGGAGGTGACACCATGGAAGTGACACCATGGGGATGGGTCAAGGAGCTCAGCTACCAGGTGAGACCATGGGGGTGAGACCATGGGGGTGAGACCATGGGGGTGAGACCATGGGGGTGGGTCAAGGAGCTCAGCTACCAGGTGAGACCATGGGGTGAGACCATGGAGGTGAGACCATGGGGGTGGGTCAAGGAGCTCAGCTACCAGGTGAGACCATGGAGGTGAGACCATGGAGGTGAGACCATGGAGGTGAGACTCAGGTCCCAGGTGAGACCACCAGGGTGGGTGAAATTCAGCTACCAGCTGAGATCATGAAGGTGGGACAAGCTCAGCTACCAGCACACAGCGTGGTCCCTCAATGGGGGACCAAAACCATGCAGAGATGGTGGCCACAGGGACACAGATGACCCAGAAGATTCCTTGGGTGACCATGAGGATGTGGGTGACCCAGAACATCAACCTGGTGGCCAGGGGGACACAGGAGGTCTCCGGAAAGGGAAACTGAGGCACGGGAGTTCTGGTCGTGCTCTGGTGCAGTGTCCATCCCTGTCCCTGTTCCCCCAGACGGAGGAGGACAAGAAGAACCTGCTGCGGCTGCAGGACCTGGTGGACAAACTGCAGATGAAAGTCAAGGCCTACAAGCGACAGGCGGAGGAGGCGGTGGGTGACCGGGGGGGAATGGATGGATCCATGGATTGATGGATCCATGGATGATGGATGGATCCATGGATGGATGGAGGGATGATGGATCCATGGATCCATGGATGATGGATGGATCCATGGATGGATGATGGATGGATTCATGGATGGATGATGGATGGATCCATGGATGGATCCATGGATGGACGGACGGATTCATGGATGGATCCATGGATGGATGGATGATGGATGGATGGATGGATGATGGATCCATGGATGGATGATGGATCCACGGATGGATGATGGACGGAGGGATGGATGGATGGATCCATGGATGGATGGATGGATGGATGGATCCATGGATGGATGGATGATGGATCCACGGATGGATGATGGATGGATGATGGATGGATGGATGGATCCATGGATCCATGGATCCATGGATGGGTGGATGATGGATCCTTGGATGGATGATGGATCCATGGATGGATGATGGATCCATGGATGGATGATGGATGGATCCATGGATGGATGGATGATGGGTGATGGGACTGCAGGAAGAACAAGACGAGCAGATGCGGATGGATGGATGGATCCATGGATAGATGATGGATCCATGAATCCATGGATGAATGATGGATGGAGGGATGGATCCATGGATGGATGGATCATGGATGGATGATGGGTCCATGGATGGATGGATCATGGATGGATGATGGATGGATCCATGGACGGACGGATGGATTTATGGATGGATGATGGATGGAACCATGGATGGATCCATGGATGGATGATGGATCCATGGATGAATGGATGGATGATGGATCCATGGATGGATGATGGGATTGCAGGAAGAACAAGACGAGCTGATAGATGGATGGATGGATGGATGGATGGATGGATGGAACCATGGATGGAACCATGGATGGATGACGCATGGATGATGGGATTGCAGGAAGAACAAGATGAGCAGATGCTGATGGATGGTGGATGGATCCATGGATGGATGATGGATCCATGGATGGATGGATGGATGATGGATGGAACCATGGATGGATGATGGATCCATGGATGGATGATGGATGGATGATGGGATTGCAGGAAGAGAAGACGAGCAGATGCTGATGGATGGAAGGGGGACAAGGGTGGGCAGAGAGATGGACAGGGGGACAAGGACGGTGGGATGGACAGAGGAAGGGATGGAAGAGGGGAAGGTGGGGCTGACGGGGGCTGGATGGCTCCATGGATGGATGGAAGAGAAGGATGGACAGATGGATGAAGCCACCCCTGTGACCTCCCCCGGGCCCCCAGGAGGAACAGGCCAACACCAACCTGGCCAAGTTCCGGAAGGCGCAGCACGAGCTGGACGAGGCCGAGGAGCGCGCGGACATCGCCGAGTCCCAGGTCAACAAACTGCGGGCCAAGAGCCGCGACATCGGAGCCAAGGTGGGACCTCCCCCGGCACCCCCTGGAACCTCCCCACAGCTGCCCCACAACCCCCCCTGGAGCTCCTGTCTTCTGTCCCACCCCACTCCAGAAGCTGCACGATGAGGAGTGACCCATCCCCAGGAGGGACGCACCAGACCCACCCCCACCACCATGAGTGACCCCTCGCCACCATGAGTGACCCCTCGCCACCATGAGTGACCCATCACCACCATGAGTGACCCCTCACCACCATGAGTGACCCCTCACCACCATGAGGGACTCCACTGCCACCACAAGGGACCCACCATGATGAAGGACCCATTGTGACAATGGCTGACCAACCACCACCATCATGGAGCCACCACCACCGTGATGGACCCACTAGCAAACAGTGATGACGATGATGATGATGATGATGATGATGATGATGATGATGATGATGATGATGGACCCACCCCCATGATGGAGCCACCACCTCCAACCCATCACGATGATGACAGACCACCACAACAGACCGATGATGATGGTCATGGACCCATCACCACCACAATTGCCCCATGATGATGATGATGATGATGATGATGATGATGGAGCCACCACCATGATGGAGCCACCACCACCATCATGGATGCACTAGCAAAGACCCATGATGATGATGATGATGGAGCCACCACCATGATGGAGCCACCACCTCTGACCCATCATGATGATAACGGACCACCACGACGGACCCATGATGATGGTCATGGACCCATCACCACCACAACGGACCCATGATGATGATGATGATGATGATGATGGAGCCACCCCCATGATGGAGCCACCACCTCCGACCCATCACGATGATGACGGACCACCACAACAGACTGATGATGATGGTCATGGACCCATCACCACCACAATGGCCCCATGATGATGATGATGATGATGATGATGATGATGATGGACCCACCACCATGATGGAGCCACCACCACCATCATGGACCCACTACCAAAGACCCATGATGATGATGCTGCTGCTGATGATGATGGACCCACCATTATCATGGACCCACTACCAAAGACCCATGATGGTGATGATGATGATGATGATGATGGACCCACCATTATCATGGACCCACTACCAAAGACCCATGATGATGATGATGATGATGATGATGATGATGGAGCCACCATCATGATGGAGCCACCATCTCCAACCCATCACGATGATGACAGACCACCACAACAGACCGATGATGATGGTCATGGACCCATCACCACCACAATGGCCCCATGATGATGATGATGATGATGATGATGATGGAGCCACCACCATGATGGAGCCACCACCACCATCATGGACCCACTACCAAAGACCCATGATGATGATGATGATGATGATGATGATGATGGAGCCACCACCATGATGGAGCCACCACCACCATCATGGACCCACTACCAAAGACCCATGATGATGATGATGATGATGATGATGATGATGATGATGATGGAGCCACCATCATGATGGAGCCACCACCTCTGACCCATCACGATGATGATGGACCACCACGACAGACCCATGATGATGGTCATGGACCCATCACCACCACAATGGCCCCATGATGATGATGATGATGGTGATGATGATGATGGGCCCACCCCCATGATGGAGCCACCACCTCCGACCCATCACGATGATGATGGACCACCACGACAGACCCATGATGATGGTCATGGACCCACCACCACCACAACGGACCCATGATGATGATGATGATGATGATGATGGAGCCACCCCCATGATGGAGCCACCACCTCCGACCCATCACGATGATGATGGACCACCACGACAGACCCATGATGATGGTCATGGACCCACCACCACCACAATTGCCCCATGATGATGATGATGATGGAAGCACCACCACCACAAGTGACCCCCAACCCCACAATGGACCCTCTCCCCACCAGTGACACCTCCCCACCCCCCGTCCAAGACGAGGGGACCCCGACGCCATCATGAATTCATTAACGAGCCACGAGAGGGACACGATGTCCCCTCGCCCACCCCACCCCACCCCACCCCACCAACACGACCCTGAGCAGCTCCAGGTGTGGGACGAGGTTTAATTTGGGGGGCAGGACCGAGTGGGGAGGGGACACAGGGGGCCAAGGGGACAGTGGTGGGGGGCGGTGGCCATTAGCCGCGCTCCGTGTCGGGATCTGGAGGAGGAACAGTTGGAGATGGTGGAGAAGGAGGACCCAGGTGTCCCCCAAGGCCACCCAAGGGTGTCCCAGGTGTCCCACCCAACCCAAGAGTGTTCTAGGTGTCCCCCAAGCCCACCCAAAGGTGCTCCAGGTGTCCCCCAACCCCGCCCAAGGGTGTCCCACCCAACCCAAGAGTGCTTCAGGTGTCCCCCAAGGGTGTCCCAGGTGTCCCACCCAACCCAAGAGTGTTCCAGTTGTCCCCCAAGCCCCATCCAAGGCTGTCCCACATGTCCCCAAGCCCCACCCAAAGGTGTTCCAGGTGTCCCTCAACCACACCCATGGATAACCCAGGTGTCCCCCAGCCCCACCCAAGGGTGTCCCACCCAACCCAGGGGTGTCCCAGGTGTCCCCCAGCCCCACCCAAGGGTGTCCCAGGTGTCCCCCCAGCCCCACCCCAAGAGTCCTCCACCCAAAGGTGTCCCCCAGTGCCACCCAAGGGTGACCCAGGTGTCCCCCAGTGCCACCCAAAGGTGTCCCAGGTGTCCCCCAACCTCCCCCATGGCTGATCCAGGTGTCCTGCACCCCCACCCAAAGGTGTCCCAGGTGTCCCCCAGTGCCACCCAAGGGTGTCCCAGGTGTCCCCCAGCCCCACCCCAAGAGTCCTCCACCCAAAGGTGTCCCCAGTACCACCCAAGGGTGTCCCAGGTGTCCCCCAAGCCCCACCCAAAGGTGTCCCAGCTGTCCCCCAGCACCACCCAAGGGTGTCCCAGGTGTCCCCCAGCACCACCCAAGGGTGTCCCAGCTGTCCCCCAGCCCCACCCAAGGGTGTCCCAGGTGTCCCCCCAGCCCCACCCAAAGGTGTCCCAGGTGTCCCACCCCACCCAAAGGTGTCCCACCCCACCCAAAGGTGTTCCAGGTGTCCCCCAACCCCACCCCAAGAGTCCTCCACCCAAAGGTGTCCCCAGCCCCACCCAAGGATGACCCAGCTGTCCCCCACCTCCCCCCTGCATGACCCAGGTGTCCCCCAGCCCCATCCAAGGGTGTCCCAGGTGTCCCCCAGCACCACCCAAGGGTGTCCCAGGTGTCCCCCAAGCCCCACCCAAAGGTGCCCCAGGTGTCCCCCAGTGCCACCCAAGGGTGTCCCAGGTGTCCCCCCAGCCCCACCCAAGGGTGTCCCACCCCGAGGCCCCCGTGGCCCTCACCGTGTCCCAGGGCCGGGGCCACCCGGGTGCGGAAGGTGGCGAAGGTGTCGAAGGCGAAGACCAAGGCGAGGACGAGGCTGAAGGTCTGGGAGGTGGGGGGAGGGGAAGGGGGCGTGGCCCGGTCAGGTGGGGGTGGGGCTCAGGTGGGGGGCGGGGCTTGGGGACACTCACGAAGGTGGTGGCAGCCAGGGCATCGCGGGACGAGGCCAAGGCCACCAGGGCCACCACGAGGAAGATGAGGGTCCCACTGACCGCCCGGAGCAGGTCCTGGGGGGACGGGAGAGGGGACACTGTGGGGACATCGGGGGACACCGTGGGGATGGGGGTGGGGACATTGGGGGACACCACGGGGACACCACTGGGACATGGGGGGACATCACTGGGACAGGGTGGGGACACCATGGGGACACCACTGGGACATGGGGGGACACCACTGGGACAGGGTGGGGACACCATGGGGACACCACTGGGACATGGGGGGACACCACTGGGACAGGGTGGGGACACCATGGGGACACCACTGGGACATGGGGGGGACACCATGGGGATGGGGGTGGGGACATTGGGGGACACCATGGGGACACCACTGGGACATGGGGGGACACCATGGGGATGGGGACATTGGGGGACACCACTGGGACATGGGGGGACATGGAGGGGACACCATGGGGATGGGGGTGGGGACACTGGGGGACACCATGGGGACATGGGGGGGACACCATGGGGGTGGGGACATTGGGGGACACCACTGGGACATTGGGGGACACCATGGGGACACGAGGTAGACAGGAGACACCATGGGGATGGGGGTGGGGACACTGGGGGACACCACTGGGACATGAGGTGGACAGGGGACACCATGGGGATGGGGACATTGGGGGACACCACTGGGACATGGGGGGGACACCATGGGGATGGGGATGGGGACATTGGGGGACACCATGGGGACACCACTGGGACATGGGGGACACCATGGGGATGGGGATGGGGACATTGGGGGACACCATGGGGACATGAGGGGACATGGAGGGGACACCATGGGGACACCATGGGGATGGGGGTGGGGACACTGGGGGACACCACTGGGACATGGGGGGGACACCATGGGGACATGAGGGGACATGGGGGGACATGGAGGGGACACCATGGGGACACCATGGGGATGGGGGTGGGGACACTGGGGGACACCACTGGGACATGAGGTGGACAGGGGACACCATGGGGATGGGGACATTGGGGGACACCACTGGGACATGGGGGGGACACCATGGGGATGGGGACATTGGGGGACACCATGGGGACACCACTGGGACATGGGGGGGACACCATGGGGACATGGGGGGACATGGAGGGGACACCATGGGGACACCACTGGGACATGGGGGGGACACCATGGGGACATGAGGGGACATGGGGGGACATGGAGGGGACACCATGGGGACACCATGGGGATGAGACGGGGACATGAAGGGGACACTGAGGGGACACAGAGTGGTGACAGCGAGGGGACACCATGGAGGCATCAGGAGGGGACATGGATGGGACACCAGAAGGACAGGATGGGGACATCATGGAGGGCCACCATGGGGACATGGAGGGCCACCATGGAGGACACCATGAGGACATGGAGGGCCACCATGGAGGATGACATGGGGACATGGAGGACACCATGGGGATAGGGAGGGCCACCATGGAGGATGACATGGGGACATGGAAGGCCACCATGGAGGGCCACCATGGAGGGCCACCATGGAGGATGCCGTGGGGACATAGAGGATGCCACGGGGACAGGGAGGACACCATGGAGGATGCCATGGGGACATGGAGGGCCACCACGGGGATAGGGAGGGCCACCATGGAGGATGCCATGGGGACATAGAGGATGCCATGGGGACATGGAGGGCCACCATGGGGATAGGGAGGGCCACCATGGAGGATGACATGGGGACTTGGAGGGCCACCATGGGGACTTGGAGGGCCACCATGGAGGGCCACCATGGGGACATGGAGGGCCACCATGGAGGACACCATGAGGACATGGAGGGCCACCATGGGGACTTGGAGGGCCACCATGGGGACTTGGAGGGCCACCATGGAGGACACCATGAGGACATGGAGGGCCACCATGGAGGGCCACCATGGGGACTTGGAGGGCCACCATGGAGGACACCATGAGGACATGGAGGGCCACCATGGAGGGCCACCATGGGGACTTGGAGGGCCACCATGGAGGACACCATGGGGACATGGAGGGCCACCATGGGGACTTGGAGGGCCACCATGAGGACATGGAGGGCCACCATGGAGGACACCATGGGGACATGGAGGAACATGGCGGAGGGGGGGACACCGTGGGGGGGGTGTCACCCAGGGGGGGGTCCCCAGGAGGTTCCCGAGGGTCCTGCAGGTGCCAGCGCGGGTTTGTCCCCGAGGGTCCCCGAGGGTCGCCGAGGGTCCCGTACCAGGCAGGTGCCGTAGCCGGGGGGCAGCCGGGGGGGGTCCCGCAGCAGGAGCCCCCCCAGGGCCGCAGCCCCCGCCAGGGTCTGGAGCAGCGCCGGGGCCAAGGTGGGGGGCGCGGGGGGGGCCAGCAGGGCCACCACCCCCCCGGACAGCACCTGGGGGGGCATCGGGGGGTCACTGGGGGCCAGCAGGGCCACCACCCCCCCTGGGGGGCATCGGGGGGTCACTGGGGGCCAGCAGGGCCACCACCCCCCCTGGGGGGCATCGGGGGGTCACTGGGGGCCAGCAGGGCCACCACCCCCCCCCGGGAGGCATCTGGGGGTCACTGGGGGCCAGCAGGGCCACCACCCCCCCGGGGGGGCACCTGGGGGGGCATCGGGGGGTCACTGGGGGCCAGCAGGGCCACCACCCCCCCCTGGGGGCACCTGGGGGGGCATCGGGGTCATGGGGGGGTGACACCAGTTGGGCTCCCAGTGCCCCCCCCAGTGCTTCTAGTTCCCCCAGTTCCCCATTCCCAGTGCTCCCAGTTCCCCAGTGCTCCCAGTGCTCCCAGTGCTCCCATTTCCCCATTCCCAGTGCTCCCAGTGCTCGCAGTGCTCGCAGTTGCCCCTTCCCAGTGCTCCCAGTGCTTGCAGTTCCCCATTCCCAGTGCTCCCAGTGCTTGCAGTTCCCCATTCCCAGTGCTCCCAGTTCCCCATTCCCAGTGCTCCCAGTTCCCCCTTCCCAGTTCCCCATTACCAGTGCTCCCAGTTCCCCCAGTGCTCCCAGTGCTCCCAGTTCCCCCAGTGCTCCCAGTTCCCCATTCCCAGTGCTCCCAGTTCCCCCAGTTCCCCATTCCTACTGCTCCCAGTTCCCCCAGTGCTCGCAGTTCCCCCAGTGCTCCCAGTTCCCCCAGTTCCCCATTCCCAGTGCTCCCAGTGCTCCCAGTTCCCCCAGTTCCCCATTCCCAGTGCTCCCAGTTCCCCCAGTTCCCCATTCCTACTGCTCCCAGTTCCCCCAGTGCTCGCAGTTCCCCCAGTGCTCGCAGTTCCCCCAGTTCCCCCAGTTCCCCATTCCCACTGCTCCCAGTTCCCCCAGTTCCCCATTCCCAGTGCTCCCAGTGCTCCCAGTTCCCCAGTTCCCCATTCCCAGTGCTCCCAGTTCCCCCAGTTCCCCCAGTTCCCCATTCCCAGTGCTCCCAGTTCCCCCAGTTCCCCATTACCAGTTCCCCCAGTTCTCCCAGTGCTCCCAGTTCCCCATTCCCAGTGCTCCCAGTGCTCCCAGTTCCCCATTCCCAGTGCTCCCAGTTCCCCCAGTTCCCCATTCCCAGTGCTCCCAGTGCTCCCAGTGCTCCCAGTTCCCCATTACCAGTTCCCCCAGTGCTCCCAGTTCCCCCAGTTCCCCCAGTTCCCCATTCCCAGTGCTCCCAGTGTTCCCAGTTCCCCATTACCAGTGCTCCCAGTTCTCCCAGTGCTCCCAGTTCCCCATTCCCAGTTCCCCCAGTTCCCCATTCCCAGTGCTCCCAGTGCTCCCAGTGCTCCCAGTTCCCCATTACCAGTTCCCCCAGTGCTCCCAGTGCTCCCAGTTCCCCATTACCAGTTCCCCCGCCAGCAGCAGCCCCCGGGGCGTTCTCAGCACCCCCAGCTCGAAGACCCCCGGCGGCTCCGGCTGCCCCATAGCGGGGGGAGGGGTCCGGGGGGGTCTGGGGGGGGTCCTTGTGGGGTTTTGGGGGGTCCCTGGGGGGTCTTTGGGGGGGTCCCGAGAGGGTCTTGGGGGGTCCCCAGGGGGTCTTGGGGGTCCCTGGGGGGTCTTTGGGGGGGTCCTGGGGAGGTTCTGGGGGGTCCCTGGGGGGTCTTTGGGGGGTTCGGGGGGGTCTGAGAGGGTCCTTGGGGGTCCCTGGGGGGTCTTTGGGGGGGTCCTTGTGGGGTCTGGGGGGTCCTGAGGGGTCTGGGGGGGTCCCTGTGGGGTCTTTGGGGGGTCCTGAGAGGGTCCTGGGGGGGTCCCTGGGGGGTCTTTGGGGGGGGTCCTTGTGGGGTCCTGGGGGGTCCCTGTGGGGTCTGGGGGGTCCCGAGGGGGTTCTGGGGGTCCCTGTGGGGTCTGGGGGGGTTCGGGGGGGGTTTGGGGGGTCCCGGGAGCTCTGGGGGGGTCCCGGGGGGGGACTCTGGGGGAAGTTTGGGGGGGTCCTGGGGGGTCCCTGTAGGGTCTGGGGGGGTCCCGAGGGGGTCCTGGGGGGGTCCCTGTGGGATCCTGGGGGGGTCCCTGTAGGGTCTGGGGGGTCCTGAGAGGGTCCTGGGGGGTCCCTGGGGGGTCTGGGGGGTCCCTGTAGGGTCTGGGGGGTCCTGAGAGGGTCCTGGGGGTCCCTGTGGGGTCTGGGGGGGTTCGGGGGGGGTTTTGGGGGGTCCCGGGAGCTCCGGGAGGGTTCCGGGGGGGTCTCTGGGAGGGTCTGGGGGGGTCCCGGTGGGGTTTAAGGGGGGGGGGGCTCGAGGGGTTTCGGGGGGGTCCCTATGGGGTCTTTGGGGGTCCTGGGGGGAGTTTGGGGGTTCTGGGAGGGTCTTGGGGGGGTCCTGGGGGGGTCCCGAGGAGGTCCTGGAGGGTCTGGGGGGGTCTCGAGGGGATCCCGGGGGGTCTGGGGGTGTCCCTGGGGGGTCCCGGGGGTGCCTGGGGGGTCCCTGTGGGGTCCGGGGGGGTCCTGGGGGGGTCCCTGGGGAGTCTGGGGGGGGTCTGGGGGGTCTTTGGGGGGGTCCTGGGGGTGTCCTGGGGGGTCCGGGGGGGTCCTGGGGGGTCCCTGTGGGGTCCGGGGGGTCCTGGGGGGGTCCCTGGGGAGTCTGGGGGGGTCTGGGGGGTCTTTGGGGGTGTCCTGGGGGTCCCGAGGGGATCTGGGGGGGTCCTGGGGGGTCCCTGTGGGGTCCGGGGGGTCCTGGGGGGGTCCCGAGGGGATCCTGGGGGTCCCGGGGGGTCCCTGCGGGGCTGGCGGGGGGAGGGGCGGGGATTGGGGGGGACACGTGGGTGCCCCCCCGCCCCTCCCCCCCCCCCCCCCGTGACAGGCACCGGCGGGACCGGGACAAAGGGACCTTGTTGGGGGCACTGGGAGGGACTGGGGGGGACTGGGAGGGACTGGGAGGGGATTGGGAGAGACTGGGAGGGACTGGGAGGGACTGGGAGGGGACTGGGAGGGACTGGGAGAGCACTGGGGGGGGCTGGGAGGGACTGGGGGAGAATGGGAGGGACTGGGGGGGACTGGGAGGGCACTGGGAGGGACTGGGGAGCACTGGGAGGGACTGGGAGGAAACTGGGAGGGACTGGGGGGAGAATGGGGGGGGACTGGGGGAGGCTGGGAGGGACTGGGAGAGCACTGGGAGGGACTGGGAGAGCACTGGGAGGGACTGGGGGAGACTGGGAGAGACTGGGGGAGCACTGGGAGGGGACTGGGAGGGACTGGGGGGAGACTGGGGAGGGACTGGGGGGAGACTGGGGGAGCACTGGGAGGGGACTGGGGGGGGACTGGGAGGGACTGGGGGAGAATGGGGGGGCTGGGAGGGGACTGGGAGGGACTGGGAGGGGACTGGGAGGGACTGGGAGAGCACTGGGGGAGAATGGAGGGGACTGGGGGGGACTGGGGGGGACTGGGAGGGACTGGGGGAGCACTGGGAGGCACTGGGAGGCACTGGGGGAGAATGGGAGGGACTGGGAGAGCACTGGGAGGGAACTGGGAGGGACTGGGGGAGAATGGGGGGGACTGGGAGGGAGACTGGGAGGGACTGGGGGGGCTGGGAGGGGACTGGGAGGGAGACTGGGAGAGACTGGGAGGGACTGGGAGGGACTGGGAGGGACTGGGGGGGACTGGGAGGGACTGGGAGGGACTGGGAGGGACTGGGGGGAGACTGGGAGGGACTGGGAGGGACTGGGGGGAGACTGGGAGGGACTGGGAGGGACTGGGAGGGACTGGGGGGAGACTGGGAGGGACTGGGAGGGACTGGGGGGGACTGGGAGGGACTGGGAGGGACTGGGAGGGACTGGGAGAGACTGGGGGGGACTGGGAGGGACTGGGAGGGACTGGGAGGGACTGGGGGGAGACTGGGAGGGACTGGGGAGAGACTGGGAGAGACTGGGGGAGCACTGGGAGGGACTGGGAGGGACTGGGGGAGACTGGGGGGGACTGGGAGAGCACTGGGAGGGAACTGGGAGGGACTGGGGGAGAATGGGGGGGACTGGGAGGGGACTGGGAGGGACTGGGAGGGACTGGGAGGGACTGGGGGGGACTGGGAGGGGGACTGGGAGGGAGACTGGGAGGGACTGGGGACTGGGAGGGACGGGGAGGGACTGGGAGGGGACTGGGGGGGCTGGGAGGGACTGGGAGAGCACTGGGAGGAAACTGGGAGGGACTGGGGGAGAATGGGGGGGACTGGGGGGGGCTGGGAGGGACTGGGGAGAGACTGGGAGGGACTGGGAGGGACTGGGGGGAGACTGGGGGAGACTGGGGAGGGACTGGAGGGAATTGGGAGAGACTGGAGGGGGCTGGGAGGGACACTGGGAGGGACTGGGAGGCAACTGGGAGCTGCTGGGGGGGGCCCTGGGCGTGTACTGGGAGGGACTGGGAGCTGCTGGGGGATACTGGGTATATACTGGGAGTGTACTGGAGGGACTGGGAGCTGCTGGGGGATACTGGGTATATACTGGGAGTGTACTGGGAGGGACTGGGAGCTGCTGGGGGATACTGGGTATATACTGGGAGTGTACTGGGAGGGACTGGAGCTGCTGGGGGATACTGGGTATATACTGGGAGTGTACTGGGAGGGACTGGGAGCTGCTGGGGGATACTGGGTATATACTGGGAGGGACTGGGAGCTGCTGGGGGATACTGGGTATATACTGGGAGTGTACTGGGAGGGACTGGGAGCTGCTGGGGGATACTGGGTATATACTGGGAGTGTACTGGGAGAGGACTGGGAGCTGCTGGGGGATACTGGGTATATACTGGGAGTGTACTGGGAGAGGACTGGGAGCTGCTGGGGGATACTGGGTATATACTGGGAGTGTACTGGGAGGGACTGGGAGCTGCTGGGGGATACTGGGTATATACTGGGAGTGTACTGGGAGGGACTGGGAGCTGCTGGGGGATACTGGGTATATACTGGGAGGGACTGGGAGGGACTGGGAGCTGCTGGGGGATACTGGGTATATACTGGGAGTGTACTGGGAGGGACTGGGAGCTGCTGGGGGATACTGGGTATATACTGGGAGGGACTGGGAGGGACTGGGAGCTGCTGGGGGATACTGGGTATATACTGGGAGTGTACTGGGAGGGACTGGGAGCTGCTGGGGGATACTGGGTATATACTGGGAGTGTACTGGGAGGGACTGGGAGCTGCTGGGGGATACTGGGTATATACTGGGAGTGTACTGGGAGGGACTGGGAGCTGCTGGGGGATACTGGGTATATACTGGGAGTGTACTGGGAGGGACTGGGAGCTGCTGGGGGATACTGGGTATATACTGGGAGTGTACTGGGAGGGACTGGGAGCTGCTGGGGGATACTGGGTATATACTGGGAGGGACTGGGAGCTGCTGGGGGATACTGGGTATATACTGGGAGTGTACTGGGAGGGACTGGGAGCTGCTGGGGGATACTGGGTATATACTGGGAGTGTACTGGGAGAGGACTGGGAGCTGCTGGGGGATACTGGTATATACTGGGAGTGTACTGGGAGAGGACTGGGAGCTGCTGGGGGATACTGGGTATATACTGGGAGTGTACTGGGAGGGACTGGGAGCTGCTGGGGGATACTGGGTATATACTGGGAGTGTACTGGGAGGGACTGGGAGCTGCTGGGGGATACTGGGTATATACTGGGAGGGACTGGGAGGGACTGGGAGCTGCTGGGGGATACTGGGTATATACTGGGAGTGTACTGGGAGGGACTGGGAGCTGCTGGGGGATACTGGGTATATACTGGGAGTGTACTGGGAGGGACTGGGAGCTGCTGGGGGATACTGGGTATATACTGGGAGTGTACTGGGAGAGGACTGGGAGCTGCTGGGGGATACTGGGTATATACTGGGAGTGTACTGGGAGAGGACTGGGAGCTGCTGGGGGATACTGGGTATATACTGGGAGTGTACTGGGAGGGACTGGGAGCTGCTGGGGGATACTGGGTATATACTGGGAGTGTACTGGGAGGGACTGGGAGCTGCTGGGGGATACTGGGTATATACTGGGAGGGACTGGGAGGGACTGGGAGCTGCTGGGGGATACTGGGTATATACTGGGAGTGTACTGGGAGGGACTGGGAGCTGCTGGGGGATACTGGGTATATACTGGGAGTGTACTGGGAGGGACTGGGAGCTGCTGGGGGATACTGGGTATATACTGGGAGTGTACTGGGAGGGACTGGGAGCTGCTGGGGGATACTGGGTATATACTGGGAGTGTACTGGGAGGGACTGGGAGCTGCTGGGGGATACTGGGTATATACTGGGAGTGTACTGGGAGGGACTGGGAGCTGCTGGGGGATACTGGGTATATACTGGGAGAGTACTGGGAGGGACTGGGAGCTGCTGGGGGATACTGGGTATATACTGGGAGTGTACTGGGAGGGACTGGGAGCTGCTGGGGGATACTGGGTATATACTGGGAGAGTACTGGGAGGGACTGGGAGCTGCTGGGGGATACTGGGTATATACTGGGAGAGTACTGGGAGGGACTGGGAGCTGCTGGGGGATACTGGGTATGTACTGGGAGAGTACTGGGAGGGACTGGGAGCTGCTGGGGGACCCTCGGCATCTACTGGGAGGGACTGGGACTCCCAGTTGCTCCCAGTCGATCCCAGTCCCAATCCCACTTGCTCCCAGTCCCAATCCCAGTCACTCCCAGTTGCTCCCAGTCCCAATCCCAGTCCCAGTCCCAATCCCAGTCACTCCCAGTCACTCCCAGTCCCAATCCCAGTGGCTCCCAGTCGCTCCCAGTCGCTCCCAGTTGTTCCCAGTCCTAATCCCAGTCATTCCCAGTCACTCCCAGTTGCTCCCAGTCCCAATCCCAGTTGTTCCCAATCCCCATCCCAGTCCCAATCCCAGTGGCTCCCAGTCACTCCCAGTCCCAATCCCAGTGGCTCCCAGTCCCCATCCCAGTCCCAATCCCAGTGGCTCCCAGTCTTTCCCAGTCCCAATCCCCGTTGCTCCCAGTCACTCCCAGTCCCAATCCCCGTTGCTCCCAGTCACTCCCAGTCCCAATCCCAGTTGCTCCCAGTTGCTCCCAGTCCCAATCCCAGTCACTCCCTGTCACTCCCAGTCCCGCTCCCAGTCCCACTCCCAGTGGCTCCCAGTCCCAATCCCAGTCACTCCCAGTCCCAATCCCAGTCACTCCCAGTCCCAATCCCAGTGGCTCCCAGTCACTCCCAGTCCTAATCCCAGCTGTTCCCGGTTGTTCCCAGTCCCTCCCAGTCCCAGTCCCAGTCCCTCCCAGTCCCAGTCCCAATCCCAGTCGCTCCCAGTGGCTCCCAGTGACTCCCAGTCGTTCCCAGTCCCAATCCCAGTCGCTCCCAGTGGCTCCAGTGACTCCCAGTCGTTCCCAGTCCCAATCCCAGTGGCTCCCAGTGGCTCCCAGTCCCAATCCCAGTCGTTCCCCATGGCTCTCAGTCACTCCCAGTCCCTCCCAGTCCCAATCCCAGTCTCTCCCAGTGGCTCCCAGTCCCAATCCCAGTCTCTCCCGGTGGCTCCCAGTGGCTCCCAGTCCCTCCCAGTCACTCCCAATCCCAGTCACTCCCAGTGGCTCCCAGTGACTCCCAGTCGTTCCCAGTCCCAATCCCAGTCGCTCCCAGTGGCTCCCAGTCCCAATCCCAGTCATTCCCCATGGCTCTCAGTCACTCCCAGTCCCTCCCAGTCCCAATCCCAGTCTCTCCCGGTGGCTCCCAGTGGCTCCCAGTCCCTCCCAGTCACTCCCAATCCCAGTCGCTCCCAGTGGCTCCCAGTGACTCCCAGTCGTTCCCAGTCCCAATCCCAGTGGCTCCCAGTGGCTCCCAGTCCCAATCCCAGTCGTTCCCCATGGCTCTCAGTCACTCCCAGTCCCTCCCAGTCCCAATCCCAGTCACTCCCAGTCCCTCCCAGTCCCAATCCCAGTCTCTCCCGGTGGCTCCCAGTGGCTCCCAGTCCCAATCCCAGTCACTCCCAATCCCAGTCGCTCCCAGTGGCTCCCAGTGACTCCCAGTCGTTCCCAGTCCCAATCCCAGTGGCTCCCACTCCCAATCCCAGTCTCTCCCAGTCACTCCCAGTCCCGCTCCCAGTGGCTCTCAGTCACTCCCAGTCCCTCCCAGTCATCACCCGGTCCCTCCCAGTCCCAATCCCAGTCACTCCCAGTGGCTCCCAGTGACTCCCAGTTGCTCCCAGTCCCAATCCCAGTCGCTCCCAGTCCCAATCCCAGTCTCTCCCAGTCGCTCCCAGTGGCTCTCAGTCACTCCCAGTCCCTCCCAGTCCTATTCCCAGACCCTCCCAGTACCAGTCCCAATCCCAGTCGCTCCCAATCCCAGTGACTCCCAGTTGCTCCCAGTCCCAATCCCAGTGGCTCCCAGTCCCAATCCCAGTCTCTCCCAGTGGCTCCCAGGGGCTCCCAGTCCCAGTCCCAATCCCAGTGACTCCCAGTGGCTCCCAGTGACTCCCAGTTGCTCCCAATCCCAATCCCAGTGGCTCCCAGTCCCAATCCCAGTCTCTCCCAGTGGCTCCCAGTGGCTCCCAGTCCCAATCCCAGTCCCAATCCCAGTCTCTCCCAGTGGCTCCCAGTGGCTCCCAGTCCCAGTCCCAGTCCCAATCCCAGTCTCTCCCAGTGGCTCCCAGTGGCTCCCAGTCTCTCCCAGTCACTCCCAGTGGCTCCCAGTCCCAGTCCCAGTCCCAATCCCAGTCTCTCCCAGTCACTCCCAGTGGCTCCCAGTCCCAATCCCGGGGTGGGGGTGGGGACACCCTATAAATACCCGGGGTGGGGGAGGGGCGCTGGGCTCGATCCCGGCTAAAAAAAGCGGGAGCGGTCACGTGACCCCGGGGGGGGGCCTGGGGGGAGGGGCGGGAGCGGCACCGGGACCCCGCAGGTACCGGGGGGGGGGGAGGGGGACACTGGGGGGGGACACTGGGGGGGGGGACACGGGACTGGGGACATGGGGGGGCACTGGGGGGACACTGGGGGGGGACATGGGGGGGGACACTGGACTGGGGACACTGGGGGGGACACTGGGTGGGGACACGGGACTGGGGACATGGGGGGGGACACTGGGGGGGACATGGGGGGGACACTGGAGGGGGACATGGGGGGGGACATGGGGGGGACACGGGACTGGGGACACTGGGGGGGGACACGGGATTGGGGACATGGGCGGGGACACTGGGGGGGGACACTGGGGGGGCACTGGGGGGGGACACTGGGGGGGGACATGGGGGGGGAAACTGGGCGGGACACTGGGGGGGGACACGGGACTGGGGACACTGGGGGGGACATGGGGGGGACACTGGGGGGGGACACGGGACGGGGGACACTGGGGGGGACACTGGGGGGGACACTGGGGGGGACACGGGGACTGGGGACATGGGGGGGACACTGGGGGGAGACACTGGGGGGGGACGCGGGATTGGGGACACTGGGGGGGACACTGGGGGTCGACACGGGACTGGGGACACTGGGGGGGCACTGGGGGGGACACGGGACTGGGGACACTGGGGGGGACATGAGGGGGACACTGGGGGGGACACGGGACTGGGGACACTGGGGGGAGACATGGGGGGACACTGGGGGGGGGCACTGAGGGGGGGACACTGGGGGGGACACGGGACTGGGGAGACGGGACTGGGGACACTGGGGGGGACACTGGGGGGGGACACGGGACTGGGGACACTGGGGGGAGACATGGGGGGACACTGGGGGGGGCACTGGGGGGGGACACGGGACTGGGGAGACGGGACTGGGGACACTGGGGGGGGGACACGGGACTGGGGACACTGGGGGGGGGGACACGGGACTGAGGAAACTGGGGGGGACACTGGGGGGGGACACTGGGGGGGACACGGGACTGGGGACACTGGGGGGGCACGGGGGGGGACAGTGGGGGGGGCACTGGGGGGGACACGGGACTGGGGACACTGGGGGGGACATGGGGGGGACATGGGGGGGACATGGGGGGACACTGCGGGGGACACTGGGGGGGGGACACGGGACTGGGGACACTGGGGGGGGACACTGGGGGGACACGGGACTGGGGACACTGAGGGGGGGACACGGGACTGAGGAAACTGGGGGGGACACTGGGGGGGGACACTGGGGGGGACACGGGACTGGGGACACTGGGGGGGACACTGGGGGGGGACACGGGACTGGGGGCACTGGGGGGGACACGGGGGGGGACACTGGGGGGGACACTGGGGGGGGACATGGGCGGGGACACGGGATTGGGGACATGGGGGGGGACACGGGACTGGGAACACTGGGGGGGACACTGGGGGGGACACTGGGGGGGACAGTGGGGGGACAGTGGGGGGGGCATTGGGGGGGACAGTGGGGGGGGACACGGGACTGGGGGCACTGGGGGGGACACGGGGGGGACACTGGGGGGACACTGGGGGGGACAGTGGGGGGGACAGTGGGGGGGGACACGGGATTGGGGACACGGGGGGGGACACTGGGGGGGGACACAGGATTGGGGACACGGGGGGGGACCCTGGGGGGGGACGGGATTGGGGACACGGGATTGGGGATATGGGGACACAGGGGGGGACATGGGGACACTGGGATTGGGGGGAAGAGGAACATGGGGGGACACGGGACTGGGGACAGGGGGACACTGGGGGGGGAGTGGGATAGTGGGATTGGGGACATGGGGACACTGGGGGGGGGACACGGGATTGGGGCCAGGAGTGACCCGAGGATTTGGGGTTGGGGTCCTGGAGGGGCCAGAAGGGCCTGGGAGTGACCACAGGCCAGGGACCCCGGTAGTGGCCAGAGCCGGAATTTGGCCGGGGACTGACCCCAGGACCGGGATTAGGGTCAGGGGTGTGCCCAGGGGGTCCGGGAGTGACCCCAGGACCGGGATTAGGGTCAGGGGCTGTGGCCGGAGGGTCCCGGGAGTGACCCCAGGACCGGATTGGGGTCAGGGGTGAGGCCAGGGGGTCCGGGAGTGACCCCAGGACCGGGATTAGGGTCACGGGGTGCAGCCAGGGGGTCCGGGAGTGACCCCAGGACCGGGATTAGGGTCAGGGATGTGCCCAGGGGGTCCGGGAGTGACCCCAGGACCGGGATTAGGGTCAGGGATGTGCCCAGGGGGGTCCGGGGAGTGACCCCAGGACCGGGATTAGGGTCAGGGATGTGCCCAGGGGGGTCCGGGAGTGACCCCAGGACCGGGATTAGGGTCAGGGGTGTGGCCGGAGGGTCCGGGAGTGACCCCAGGACCGGGATTAGGGTCAGGGATGTGCCCAGGGGGTCCGGGAGTGACCCCAGGACCGGGATTAGGGTCAGGGATGTGCCCAGGGGGTCCGGGAGTGACCCCAGGACCGGGATTAGGGTCACGGGCTGTGGTCAGGGGGGTCCGGGAGTGACCCCAGGACCGGGATTAGGGTCACGGGGTGTGGTCAGGGGGTCCGGGAGTGACCCCAGGACCGGGATTGGGCACCCAGGACGTGTCCAGGGGTCTCCTGGGCGGTGCTGACCCCCACCGCCCCTCCTCGGTCCCTCACCAAGGAACCATCCCTGTGTCCCCTCAGCGTCCCCCCCACTGTCCCTCCGCGTGTCTCTCTTGTCCCCCAGTGTCCTTCCCGTGTCCCCTCGTGTCCCCCGGTGTCCCCCGGTGTCCCTCGCTGTCCCCTCTGTCCCCGTGGCCTCCCCCACCATGGACCCGCTGCCACCACTGACCCTGACGCTGCTGGCGATGACCACGCTGACCACGCTGACCACGGCCACCGCCGTCCCCCCCGCTGCCACCACCGCCACCCTCCCGGTGGTGCCCCTGGACATGGCCCCGGACTCCTTCGATGACCAATACCGGGGCTGCGGCCGCGCCATGACCGCGGCCTTGCCGGCCCTCAACCGCTCCGAGCTCCAGCGGAGCGGTCACTTCGCCGAGGGCTGGGCTCTGGCCGCGGCCGAGTGGCGAGTCCGGACGTCCCCTCTGTCCCCTCTGTCCCCAGCCCAGGCCACCGCCCTGCTGGCCTACACGGCTCCGGTGCCGCTACACCGGACCTTCAACGCGGCCGTGCGCTCGGCCGGCCGCTCCCGCCGGGAATACCGGGACAACTTCCACTTCAAGGCGCTGCATTTCCTGCTGACCGACGCCCTGGCCGCGCTGAGGGCCGCCGGCGGTCCCCGGTGTCACCGCGTGTTCCGCGGGGTGCGCGGGGTCCGCTTCGAGGCGCGGCCCGGCCGGGCGGTGCGGTTCGGCCACTTCGCCTCGGCGTCGCTGCGGAACGAGAGCTCCTGGGGCTTCGGCACGGACGCGGCGTTCCAGGTGGACACGTGCCAGGGCGCGGCCATCCGCCAGTTCTCCTTCTTCCCGCACGAGGACGAGGTGCTGATCCCGCCCTTCGAGACCTTCGAGGTCACCGGTGTCACCCGGGACGAGAAAGGGGCGCGGATCCGGCTCCGCTCCACCGGGACCCACAGCAACTACAACTGCGAGTGGCTGCGAGGTGACGGCACGGAGGGGACGCGGGGGGACACCCCGGGAGGGGACAGGGGCACCCAGGGGTGGGGACAGGGATGGGGACGGGGACGAGGTCCCCGCTGCGCTGACCCTGTCCCTCCCCTCGGCAGAGCAGCGCTGCGGGGACGGGCCCTGTGTGTTCGACGCGGGTGAGTCGGGAGCCCCTGTCACCTCCGTGTCACCTCCGTGTCACCTCTGTGTCACCTCTGTGTCACCTCTGTGTCACCCCCTGTCACCTCCGTGTCACCTCTGTGTCACCTCTGTGTCACCTCTGTGTCACCTGCGTGTCACCTCCGTGTCACCCCCGTCACCTCCGTGTCACCTCCGTGTCACCTCCGTGTCACCCCCCGTGTCACCTCTGTGTCACCTCCGTGTCACCTGCCTGTCACCCCCGTCACCTCCGTGTCATCTCTGTGTCACCCCCTGTCACCCCGTGTCACCTCCGTGTCACCTCCGTGTCACCCCGTGTCACCTCCGTGTCACCTCTGTGTCACCCCGTGTCACCTCCGTGTCACCTCCGTGTCACCCCCTGTCACCTCTGTGTCACCTCTGTGTCACCTGCGTGTCACCTCCGTGTCACCCCCTGTCACCTCTGTGTCACCTCTGTGTCACCTCTGTGTCACCTCTGTGTCACCTCCGTGTCACCTCTGTGTCACCTCCGTGTCACCTCCGTGTCACCTCCGTGTCACCTCTGTGTCACCTCTGTGTCACCTGCGTGTCACCTCTGTGTCACCTCTGTGTCACCTCCGTGTCACCTCCGTGTCACCTCCGTGTCACCTGCGTGTCACCTCCGTGTCACCTCCGTGTCACCTCCGTGTCACCTCTGTGTCACCCCCTGTCACCCCCTGTCACCTCTGTGTCACCTCCGTGTCACCCCGTGTCACCTCCGTGTCACCTCCGTGTCACCTCTGTGTCACCCCCTGTCACCCCCTGTCACCTCTGTGTCACCTCCGTGTCACCTCCGTGTCACCTCCGTGTCACCTGCCTGTCACCCCCTGTCACCCCCGTCACCCCCTGTCACCTCCGTGTCACCCCTGTCACCCCCTGTCACCCCGTGTCACCTCTGTGTCACCCCCTGTCACCCCTCTGTCACCTCCGTGTCACCTCCGTGTCACCTCCGTGTCACCTCCGTGTCACCCCCCCTGTCACCCCCTGTCACCCCTCTGTCACCTCCGTGTCACCCCCTGTCACCTCCGTGTCACCTCTGTGTCACCTCCGTGTCACCTCTGTGTCACCTCCGTGTCACCTCCCATCACCCCGTCACCCCCGTCACCCCCTGTCACCTCCCTGTCACCCCCCTGGCACTGCCATCCCCCCGTCACCCCGTCACCCTCTGTCACCCCCATGGCACTGCCATCCCCCTGTCACCCCCTGTCACCCCCCTGGCACTGCCATCCCCCTGTCACCCCCCTGTCACCCCCTGTCACCTCCGTGTCACCCCCATGGCACTGCCATCCCCCTGTCACCACCCTGTCACCCCCTGTCACCCCCCTGTCACCCCCTGGCACCTCTGTGTCACCCCCCTGGCACTGCCATCCCCCCCATCACCCCCCCTGTCACCCCCCTGGCACTGTCACCCCCTGGCACCCCCTGGCACTGTCACCCCCCTGTCACCCCCCTGACCTCTGACCCCTCTTTGTCCCCCCAGGCGGGAGCATCCCCAGGGCCCCTCCCCACCTCGAGGGGCTCCTCCTGGCCACCGTGGCCCTGGCAGTGGCCACCGGGACCCTCTGAGCCACCAGGGCCACCGTGGCCACCGAGGCCACCAGGACCTCCTGAGCGACGAGGTCACCGCTGTGGCCACTGCGGCTCCTCCTCTCCTCTCCTTATTAGGGTCAGGTCTAAATCCCTTAAACCCGGTCTCAATCCGTTAAACCAGGTCTAAATCCCGTAAACCAGGTCTGAATCCCTTAAACCAGGTCTAAATCCCTTAAACCCGGTCTCAATCCCTTAAACCAGGTCTGAATCCCTTAAACCAGGTCTGAACCCCTTAAACCAGGTCTCAATCCCTTAAACCCGGTCTCAATCCCTTAAACCAGGTCTAAATCCCTTAAACCAGGACTCAATCCCTAAATTTGGGTCCAAATCCTTTAATTCAGGTTCGAATCCCTTAAACCAGGTCAGAATCCCTTAAACCAGATCCCAGTCCCTGAAACCAGGTCTCAATCCCTTAAACCAGGTCTCAATCCCTTAAACCACGTCCGAACCCCTTAAACCAGGACTCAATCCCTAAATTTGGGTCCAAATCCTTTAATTCAGGTCCGAATCCCTTAGACCAGGTCTCAATCCCTTAAACCAGATCCCAGTCCCTGAAACCAGGTCCTAATCCCTTAAACCAGGTCTCAATCCCTTAAACCGGGTCCAAATCCCTTAAACCAGGTCCCAATCCCTTAAACCGGGTCTAAATTCCTTAAACCAGGTCCCAATCCCTTAAACCAGGTCCTAATCCCTGAAAACAGGTCTGAATCCCTTAAACCAGCTCTCAATCCCTAAAACCAGTTCCCAATTCCTAAAACCAGCTCTCAGTCCCTAAAACCAGTTCCCAATTCCTAAAACCAGCTCTCAGTCCCTAAAACCAGTTCCCAATTCCTAAAACCAGCTCTCAGTCCCTAAAACCAGCTCTCAATCCCTAAAACCAGTTCCCAATTAGTAAAACCAGCTCTCAGTCCCTAAAACCAGCTCTCAGTCCCTAAAACCAGTTCCCAATTAGTAAAACCAGCTCTCAATCCCTAAAACCAGCTCTCAATCCCTAAAACCAGTTCCCAATTCCTAAAACCAGTTCCCAATCCCTAAAACCAGCTCTCAGTCCCTAAAACCAGCTCTCAGTCCCTAAAACCAGCTCTCAATCCCTAAAACCAGCCCTCAATCCCTAAAACCAGCTCTCAGTCCCTAAAACCAGCTCTCAGTCCCTAAAACCAGCTCTCAATCCCTAAAACCAGCTCTCAGTCCCTAAAACCAGCTCTCAATCCCTAAAACCAGTTCCCAATCCCTAAAACCAGCTCTCAGTCCCTAAAACCAGCTCTCAGTCCCTAAAACCAGTTCCCAATTAGTAAAACCAGCTCTCAATCCCTAAAACCAGCTCTCAATCCCTAAAACCAGTTCCCAATTCCTAAAACCAGTTCCCAATCCCTAAAACCAGCTCTCAGTCCCTAAAACCAGCTCTCAATCCCTAAAACCAGCCCTCAATCCCTAAAACCAGCTCTCAGTCCCTAAAACCAGCTCTCAATCCCTAAAACCAGTTCCCAATCCCTAAAACCAGCTCTCAGTCCCTAAAACCAGCTCTCAATCCCTAAAACCAGCTCTCAGTCCCTAAAACCAGCTCTCAATCCCTAAAACCAGTTCCCAATCCCTAAAACCAGTCCCCAATCCCTAAAACCAGCTCTCAATCCCTAAAACCAGCTCTCAGTCCCTAAAACCAGCTCTCAGTCCCTAAAACCAGCTCTCAGTCCCTAAAACCAGTTCCCAATTCCTAAAACCAGCTCTCAGTCCCTAAAACCAGCTCTCAATCCCTAAAACCAGTTCCCAATTCCTAAAACCAGTTCCCAATCCCTAAAACCAGTTCCCAATCCCTAAAACCAGTTCCCAGTCCCTAAAACCAGCTCTCAATCCCTAAAACCAGTTCCCAATCCCTAAAACCAGCTCTCAGTCCCTAAAACCAGCTCTCAATCCCTAAAACCAGCTCTCAGTCCCTAAAACCAGCTCTCAATCCCTAAAACCAGCTCTCAGTCCCTAAAACCAGCTCTCAGTCTTGGGTGGCCCCAAGGGTGGCCCCAAGGGTGACCCCAAGGGTGACCCCAAAGGTGACCCCAAAGGTGGCCCCAACGGTGGCCCCAAGGGTGGCCCCAAGGGTGACCCCAAAGGTGGCCCCAAAGGCGAGGATGGCGAGGCCGCGTGGCCAGCGAGGAGGCCACGGTCGGGTTTTCGGAGCCCTCCGGGGTTTTTGGTCTCGGTTAAAGGAATTTCCCCGTTCCGGTTGCCCGGGGCACAAACGGCCGGGGCCTTCAGCACAACAACAGCGGTGGCTACTGCACAGGGGCATCTGGCTACTGCATAGGGGCATGTGGCTACTGCATAGGGGCACCTGGCTACTGCATAGGGGCACCTGGCTACTGCACAGGGGCATCTGGCTACTGCACAGGGGCATCTGGCTACTGCAAAGGGGCATCTGGCTACTGCATAGGGGCATGTGGCTACTGCATAGGGGCACCTGGCTACTGCACAGGGGCATGTGGCTACTGCACAGGGGTATCTGGCTACTGCACAGGGGCATCTGGCTACTGCATAGGGGCATGTGGCTACTGCACAGGGGCACCTGGCTACTGCATAGGGGCACCTGGCTACTGCACAGGGGCATCTGGCTACTGCACAGGGGCATGTGGCTACTGCATAGGGGCACCTGGCTACTGCACAGGGGCACCTGGCTACTGCAAATGGGCATGTGGCTACTGCCAGAGGGGCATCTGGCTACTGCAGAGGGGCACCTGGCTACTGCATAGGGGCACCTGGCTACTGCACAGGGGCATCTGGCTACTGCAAAGGGGCATGTGGCTACTGCATAGGGGCACCTGGCTACTGCACAGGGGCATCTGGCTACTGCACAGGGGCATGTGGCTACTGCAGAGGGGCATCTGGCTACTGCAGAGGGGCACCTGGCTACTGCATAGGGGCACCTGGCTACTGCACAGGGGCATCTGGCTACTGCACAGGGGCATGTGGCTACTGCCCTGTGTCACCGGGGTGTGCGGGCGGGGTTCGCACAGAGAGGGAGCAGCGGCTTCCTTCGGCCGGAGCAGCCCCGGATCCCAAACCCTTCCCTATCCCGGGATCCCAAACCCTTCCCTATCCCGGGATCCCAAACCCTTCCCTGCCCCGGGATCCCAAACCCTTCCCTATCCCGGGATCCCAAACCCTTCCCTGCCCCGGGATCCCCAAACCCTTCCCTGCCCCGGATCCCAAACCCTTCCCTATCCGGGATCCCAAACCCTTCCCTGCCCCGGATCCCAAACCCCTTCCCTATCCCGGGATCCCAAACCCTTCCCTATCCCGGGATCCCAAAACCCTTCCCTATCCCGGATCCCAAACCCTTCCCTGCCCCGCGATCCCAAACCCTTCCCTATCCCGGGATCCCAAACCCTTCCCTATCCCCGGATCCCAAACCCTTCCCTGCCCGGGATCCCAAACCCTTCCCTATCCCCCGGATCCCAAACCCTTCCCTGCCCCGGGATCCCAAACCCTTCCCTATCCCGGGATCCCAAACCCCTTCCCTGCCCCGGATCCCAAACCCTTCCCTGCCCCGGGATCCCAAACCCTTCCCTATCCCGGGATCCCAAACCCTTCCCTATCCCGGGATCCCAAACCCTTCCCTATCCCCGGATCCCAAACCCTTCCCTGCCCCGGGATCCCAAACCCTTCCCTATCCCGGGATCCCAAACCCTTCCCTATCCCGGGATCCCAAACCCTTCCCTGCCCCGGGATCCCAAACCCTTCCCTGCCCCGGGATCCCAAACCCTTCCCTATCCCGGGATCCCAAACCCTTCCCTACCCCGGGATCCCAAACCCTTCCCTATCCCGGATCCCAAACCCCCTTCCCTATCCCGGGATCCCAAACCCTTCCCTGCCCCGGATCCCAAACCCTTCCCCTGCCCCGGATCCCAAACCCTTCCCTACCCCGGGATCCCAAACCCTTCCCTATCCCCGGATCCCAAACCCTTCCCTGCCCCGGGATCCCAAACCCTTCCCTATCCCGGGATCCCAAACCCTTCCCTATCCCGGGATCCCAAACCCTTCCCTGTCCCGGGATCCCAAACCCTTCCCTGCCCCGGGATCCCAAACCCTTCCCTATCCCGGGATCCCAAACCCTTCCCTGCCCCGGGATCCCAAACCCTTCCCTGCCCCGGATCCCAAACCCTTCCCTATCCCGGGATCCCAAACCCTTCCCTGCCCCGGGATCCCAAACCCTTCCCTATCCCGGGATCCCAAACCCTTCCCTGCCCCGGGATCCCAAACCCTTCCCTATCCTGGGATCCCAAACCCTTCCCTGCCCCGGGATCCCAAACCCTTCCCTATCCCCGGATCCCAAACCCTTCCCTGCCCCGGGATCCCAAACCCTTCCCTGCCCCGGATCCCAAACCCTTCCCTATCCCGGGATCCCAAACCCTTCCCTGCCCCGGGATCCCAAACCCTTCCCTATCCCGGGATCCCAAACCCTTCCCTGCCCCGGGATCCAAACCCTTCCCTGCCCCGGATCCCAAACCCTTCCCTATCCCGGGATCCCAAAACCCTTCCCTACCCCGGGATCCCAAACCCTTCCCTACCCCGGATCCCAAACCCTTCCCTATCCCGGGATCCCAAACCCTTCCCTGCCCCGGGATCCCAAACCCTTCCCTATCCCGGGATCCCAAACCCTTCCCTGCCCCGGGATCCCAAACCCTTCCCTATCCCGGGATCCCAAACCCTTCCCTGCCCTATCCCAAACCCTTCCCTGCCCCGGGATCCCAAACCCTTCCCTACCCCGGGATCCCAAACCCTTCCCTATCCCGGGATCCCAAAGCCTTCCCTATCCCGGGATCCCAAACCCTTCCCTGCCCCGGATCCCAAAACCCTTCCCTGTCCCGGGATCCCAAACCCTTCCCTATCCCCGGATCCCAAACCCTTCCCTGTCCCGGATCCCAAACCCTTCCCTGTCCCCGGATCCCAAACCCTTCCCTGCCCCGGGATCCCAAACCCTTCCCTGCCCCGGGATCCCAAACCCTTCCCTGCCCTGGGATCCCAAACCCTTCCCTATCCCCGGGATCCCAAACCCTTCCCTGCCCCGGGATCCCAAACCCTTCCCTGCCCCGGGATCCCAAACCCTTCCCTATCCCGGGATCCCAAACCCTTCCCTATCCCGGGATCCCAAACCCTTCCCTATCCCGGATCCCAAACCCTTCCCTGCCCCGCGATCCCAAACCCTTCCCTATCCCGGGATCCCAAACCCTTCCCTATCCCCGGATCCCAAACCCTTCCCTGCCCCGGGATCCCAAACCCTTCCCTATCCCCGGATCCCAAACCCTTCCCTGCCCCGGGATCCCAAACCCTTCCCTATCCCGGGATCCCAAACCCTTCCCTGCCCCGGATCCCAAACCCTTCCCTGCCCCGGGATCCCAAACCCTTCCCTATCCCGGGATCCCAAACCCTTCCCTATCCCCGGATCCCAAACCCTTCCCTGCCCCGGGATCCCAAACCCTTCCCTATCCCGGGATCCCAAACCCTTCCCTATCCCGGGATCCCAAACCCTTCCCTGCCCCGGGATCCCAAACCCTTCCCTGCCCCGGGATCCCAAACCCTTCCCTATCCCGGGATCCCAAACCCTTCCCTACCCCGGGATCCCAAACCCTTCCCTATCCCCGGATCCCAAACCCTTCCCTATCCCGGGATCCCAAACCCTTCCCTGCCCCGGATCCCAAACCCTTCCCTGCCCCGGATCCCAAACCCTTCCCTACCCCCGGGATCCCAAACCCTTCCCTATCCCCGGATCCCAAACCCTTCCCTGCCCCGGGATCCCAAACCCTTCCCTATCCCGGGATCCCAAACCCTTCCCTGTCCCGGGATCCCAAACCCTTCCCTGCCCCGGGATCCCAAACCCTTCCCTATCCCGGGATCCCAAACCCTTCCCTGCCCCGGGATCCCAAACCCTTCCCTGCCCCGGATCCCAAACCCCTTCCCTATCCCGGGATCCCAAACCCTTCCCTGCCCCGGGATCCCAAACCCTTCCCTATCCCGGGATCCCAAACCCTTCCCTGCCCCGGGATCCCAAACCCTTCCCTATCCCGGGATCCCAAACCCTTCCCTGCCCCGGGATCCCAAACCCTTCCCTATCCCCGATCCCAAACCCTTCCCTGCCCCGGGATCCCAAACCCTTCCCTGCCCCGGATCCCAAACCCTTCCCTATCCCGGGATCCCAAACCCTTCCCTGCCCCGGGATCCCAAACCCTTCCCTATCCCGGGATCCCAAACCCTTCCCTGCCCCGGGATCCCAAACCCTTCCCTGCCCCGGATCCCAAACCCTTCCCTATCCCGGGATCCCAAACCCTTCCCTATCCCGGGATCCCAAACCCTTCCCTACCCCGGGATCCCAAACCCTTCCCTACCCCGGATCCCAAACCCTTCCCTATCCCGGGATCCCAAACCCTTCCCTGCCCCGGGATCCCAAACCCTTCCCTATCCCGGGATCCCAAACCCTTCCCTGCCCCGGGATCCCAAACCCTTCCCTATCCCGGGATCCCAAACCCTTCCCTGCCCTATCCCAAACCCTTCCCTGCCCCGGGATCCCAAACCCTTCCCTACCCCGGGATCCCAAACCCTTCCCTATCCCGGGATCCCAAAGCCTTCCCTATCCCGGGATCCCAAACCCTTCCCTGCCCCGGATCCCAAACCCTTCCCTGTCCCGGGATCCCAAACCCTTCCCTATCCCCGGATCCCAAACCCTTCCCTGTCCCGGATCCCAAACCCTTCCCTGTCCCCGGATCCCAAACCCTTCCCTGCCCCGGGATCCCAAACCCTTCCCTGCCCCGGGATCCCAAACCCTTCCCTGCTCTGGGATCCCAAACCCTTCCCTATCCCGGGATCCCAAACCCTTCCCTGCCCGGGATCCCAAACCCTTCCCTGCCCCGGGATCCCAAAGCCGCTTTCCCTGCCCCGGGATCCCAAACCCTTCCCTGCCCCGGGATCCCAAACCCTTCCCTGCCCCGGGATCCCAAACCCTTCCCTATCCCGGGATCCCAAACCCTTCCCTGCCCCGGGATCCCAAACCCTTCCCTATCCCGGGATCCCAAACCCTTCCCTGCCCCGGGATCCCAAACCCTTCCCTGCCCCGGGATCCCAAACCCTTCCCTATCCCGGGATCCCAAACCCTTCCCTGCCCCGGGATCCCAAACCCTTCCCTGCCCCGGGATCCCAAACCCTTCCCTATCCCGGGATCCCAAACCCTTCCCTATCCCGGGATCCCAAACCCTTCCCTGCTCTGGGATCCCAAACCCTTCCCTATCCCGGGATCCCAAACCCTTCCCTGCCCGGGATCCCAAACCCTTCCCTATCCCGGGATCCCAAACCCTTCCCTATCCCGGGATCCCAAACCCTTCCCTGCTCTGGGATCCCAAACCCTTCCCTGCCCCGGGATCCCAAACCCTTCCCTGCTCTGGGATCCCAAACCCTTCCCTGCCCCGGGATCCCAAACCCTTCCCTATCCCGGGATCCCAAACCCTTCCCTGCCCCGGGATCCCAAACCCTTCCCTGCTCTGGGATCCCAAACCCTTCCCTGCCCCGGGATCCCAAACCCTTCCCTATCCCGGGATCCCAAACCCTTCCCTGCTCTGGGATCCCAAACCCTTCCCTGCCCCGGGATCCCAAACCCTTCCCTGCTCTGGGATCCCAAACCCTTCCCTGCCCCGGGATCCCAAACCCTTCCCTATCCCGGGATCCCAAACCCTTCCCTGTCCCGGGATCCCAAACCCTTCCCTGTCCCGGGATCCCAAACCCTTCCCTGCTCTGGGATCCCAAACCCTTCCCTATCCCGGGATCCCAAACCCTTCCCTGCCCCGGGATCCCAAACCCTTCCCTGCTCTGGGATCCCAAACCCTTCCCTGCCCCGGGATCCCAAACCCTTCCCTGCCCCGGGATCCCAAACCCTTCCCTGCTCTGGGATCCCAAACCCTTCCCTATCCCGGGATCCCAAACCCTTCCCTATCCCCGGATCCCAAACCCTTCCCTATCCCGGGATCCCAAACCCTTCCCTATCCCGGGATCCCAAACCCTTCCCTATCCCGGGATCCCAAAGCCGCTTTCCCTGCCCCGCTGGAGGCCGGGCTGTGGCCCTGCCCCGCTGCTGCTCCGAGCCTTCGCTGCGCTGTCGCCGTGCTCGCCCTGCCTGCCCCGATCTCCGGGGAATTCCCGGTTTGGATACACCGGGATTTGTGCTCCTCCCCGCCGTTCCAGCCTTTGGTGCTCCCGAGGCTCCGGGATCGGCTGCCCGGGGCTTTGGGGAGCCTTTGGTGCTCCCGAGGGTCCGGGATCGGCTGCCCGGGGCTTTGGGGAGCCTTTGGTGCTCCCGAGGGTCCGGGATCGGCTGCCCGGGGCTTTGGGGAGCCTTTGGTGCTCCCGAGGGTCCGGGATCGGCTGCCCGGGGCTTTGGGGAGCCTTTGGTGCTCCCGAGGGTCCGGGATCGGCTGCGCGGGGCTTTGGGGAGCCTTTGGTGCTCCCAAAGGTCCGGGATCGGCTGCGCGGGGCTTTGGGGAGCCTTTGGTGCTCCCGAGGGTCCGGGATCGGCTGCCCGGGGCTTTGGGGAGCCTTTGGTGCTCCCGAGGGTCCGGGATCGGCTGCGCGGGGCTTTGGGGAGCCTTTGGTGCTCCCGAGGGTCCGGGATCGGCTGCGCGGGGCTTTGGGGAGCCTTTGGTGCTCCCGAGGGTCCGGGATCGGCTGCGCGGGGCTTTGGGGAGCCTTTGGTGCTCCCGAGGGTCCGGGATCGGCTGCCCGGGGCTTTGGGGAGCCTTTGGTGCTCCCGAGGGTCCGGGATCGGCTGCCCGGGGCTTTGGGGAGCCTTTGGTGCTCCCAAAGGTCCGGGATCGGCTGCGCGGGGCTTTGGGGAGCCTTTGGTGCTCCCGAGGGTCCGGGATCGGCTGCCCGGGGCTTTGGGGAGCCTTTGGTGCTCCCGAGGGTCCGGGATCGGCTGCCCGGGGCTTTGGGGAGCCTTTGGTGCTCCCGAGGGTCCGGGATCGGCTGCCCGGGGCTTTGGGGAGCCTTTGGTGCTCCCGAGGGTCCGGGATCGGCTGCGCGGGGCTTTGGGGAGCCTTTGGTGCTCCCGAGGGTCCGGGATCGGCTGCGCGGGGCTTTGGGGAGCCTTTGGTGCTCCCGAGGGTCCGGGATCGGCTGCGCGGGGCTTTGGGGAGCCTTTGGTGCTCCCGAGGGTCCGGGATCGGCTGCGCGGGGCTTTGGGGAGCCTTTGGTGCTCCCGAGGGTCCGGGATCGGCTGCCCGGGGCTTTGGGGAGCTCCTTTGTTCCATCCCTCCCGGGATCTCAATGCGCCAGAGCCGCCGCTGCTCCCCGAGCTCGCTCCGGAGCGCCCCCTGCAGCCGCGGGGGAACCATCGCACCTGCCCTGCTCACCAGTGAGGGACCAGTGACACCAGTAAGGGACCCCAGTGACACCAGTAAGGGACCAGTGACACCAGTAAGGGACCCCAGTGACACCAGTAAGGGACCAGTGACACCAGTAAGGGACCCCAGTGACACCAGTAAGGGACCAGTGACACCAGTAAGGGACCCCAGTGACACCAGTAAGGGACCCCAGTGACACCAGTAAGGGACCAGTGACACCAGTGAGGGACCAGTAACACCAGTGAGGGACCAGTAACACCAGTGAGGGACCCCAGTGACACCAGTAAGGGACCAGTAACACCAGTAAGGGACCCCAGTAACACCAGTGAGGGACCAGTGACACCACTAAGGGACCCCAGTGACACCAGTAAGGGACCAGTAACACCAGTAAGGGACCCCAGTGACACCAGTAACGGACCCCAGTAACACCAGTAAGGGACCAGTGACACCAGTAAGGGACCCCAGTGACACCAGTAAGGGACCCCAGTGACACCAGTAAGGGACCAGTGACACCAGTAAGGGACCCCAGTGACACCAGTAAGGGACCCCAGTGACACCAGTAAGGGACCAGTAACACCAGTAAGGGACCCCAGTGACACCAGTAAGGGACCCCAGTGACACCAGTAAGGGACCAGTAACACCAGTAAGGGACCCCAGTGACACCAGTAAGGGACCCCAGTGACACCAGTAAGGGACCAGTAACACCAGTAGGGGACCCCAGTAACACCAGTAAGGGACCCCAGTGACACCAGTAAGGGACCAGTAACACCAGTAAGGGACCCCAGTGACACCAGTAAGGGACCCCAGTGACACCAGTAAGGGACCAGTAACACCAGTAGGGGACCCCAGTAACACCAGTAAGGGACCCCAGTGACACCAGTAAGGGACCCCAGTGACACCAGTAAGGGACCCCAGTGACACCAGTAAGGGACCAGTAACACCAGTAGGGGACCCCAGTAACACCAGTAAGGGACCAGTGACACCAGTAAGGGACCCCAGTGACACCAGTAAGGGACCCCAGTAACACCAGTAAGGGACCAGTGACACCAGTAAGGGACCCCAGTGACACCAGTAAGGGACCCCAGTAACACCAGTAAGGGACCAGTGACACCAGTAAGGGACACCAGTGACACCAGTAAGGGACCCCAGTAACACCAGTAAGGGACCAGTGACACCAGTAAGGGACCCCAGTGACACCAGTAAGGGACCAGTGACACCAGTAAGGGACCCCAGTGACACCAGTAAGGGACCAGTGACACCAGTAAGGGACACCAGTGGCACCAGTAAGGGACCCCAGTGACACCAGTAAGGGACCAGTGACACCAGTAAGGGACCCCAGTGACACCAGTAAGGGACCAGTGGGACCAGTAAGGGACCAGTGACACCAGTAAGGGACCCCAGTGACACCAGTAAGGGACCCCAGTGACACCAGTAAGGGACACCAGTGACACCAGTAAGGGACCCCAGTGACACCAGTAAGGGACCAGTGAAACCAGTAAGGGACCCCAGTGACACCAGTAAGGGACCCCAGTGACACCAGTAAGGGATCCCAGTAACACCAGTAAGGGACCCCAGTGACACCAGTAAGGGACCCCAGTAACACCAGTAAGGGACCCCAGTGGCACCAGTGAGGGACCAGTGGGACCAGTAAGGGACCAGTAACACCAGTAAGGGACCCCAGTGACACCAGTAAGGGACCCCAGTGACACCAGTAAGGGACCCCAGTAACACCAGTAAGGGACCCCAGTGACACCAGTAAGGGACCCCAGTAACACCAGTAAGGGACCAGTGACACCAGTAAGGGACCCCAGTGACACCAGTAAGGGACCCCAGTGACACCAGTAAGGGACCCCAGTAACACCAGTAAGGGACCCCAGTGACACCAGTAAGGGACCCCAGTAACACCAGTAAGGGACCAGTGACACCAGTAAGGGACCCCAGTGACACCAGTAAGGGACCAGTGACACCAGTAAGGGACCCCAGTGAGACCAGTAAGGGACCAGTAACACCAGTAAGGGACCCCAGTGACACCAGTAAGGGACCCCAGTGAGACCAGTAAGGGACCAGTAACACCAGTAAGGGACCCCAGTGACACCAGTAAGGGACCAGTGACACCAGTAAGGGACCCCAGTGACACCAGTAAGGGACCAGTGACACCAGTAAGGGACCCCAGTGAGACCAGTAAGGGACCCCAGTGACACCAGTAAGGGACCAGTGGCACCAGTAAGGGACCAGTGACACCAGTAAGGGGCCCCAGTGACACCAGTAAGGGACCAGTGACACCAGTAAGGGACCCCAGTGACACCAGTAAGGGACCCCAGTGAGACCAGTAAGGGACCAGTAACACCAGTAAGGGACCCCAGTGACACCAGTAAGGGACCAGTGACACCAGTAAGGGACCAGTAACACCAGTAAGGGACCCCAGTGGGACCAGTAAGGGACCAGTAACACCAGTAAGGGACCCCAGTGACACCAGTAAGGGACCCCAGTGACACCAGTAAGGGACCCCAGTGGGACCAGTAAGGGACCAGTGACACCAGTAAGGGACCCCAGTGACACCAGTAAGGGACCCCAGTGACACCAGTAAGGGACCAGTAACACCAGTAAGGGACCCCAGTGAGACCAGTAAGGGACCCCAGTGACACCAGTAAGGGACCCCAGTGAGACCAGTAAGGGACCAGTAACACCAGTAAGGGACCCCAGTGACACCAGTGAGGGACCAGTGACACCAGTAAGGGACCAGTGACACCAGTAAGTGACCCCAGTGACACCAGTAAGGGACCAGTGACACCAGTAAGGGACCAGTGACACCAGTAAGGGACCCCAGTGACACCAGTAAGGGACCCCAGTAACACCAGTAAGGGACCAGTGACACCAGTGAGGGACCCCAGTGACACCAGTAAGGGACCAGTGACACCAGTAAGGGACCCCAGTGACACCAGTAAGGGACCCCAGTGACACCAGTAAGGGACCAGTGACACCAGTAAGGGACACCAGTGGCACCAGTAAGGGACCCCAGTGACACCAGTAAGGGACCAGTGACACCAGTAAGGGACCCCAGTGACACCAGTAAGGGACCAGTGGGACCAGTAAGGGACCAGTAACACCAGTAAGGGACCCCAGTGACACCAGTAAGGGACCCCAGTGACACCAGTAAGGGACACCAGTGACACCAGTAAGGGACCCCAGTGACACCAGTAAGGGACCAGTGACACCAGTAAGGGACCCCAGTGAGACCAGTAAGGGACCCCAGTGACACCAGTAAGGGACCAGTGACACCAGTAAGGGACCCCAGTGACACCAGTAAGGGACCAGTGGGACCAGTAAGGGACCAGTAACACCAGTAAGGGACCCCAGTGACACCAGTAAGGGACCCCAGTAACACCAGTAAGGGACCCCAGTGACACCAGTAAGGGACCCCAGTGAGACCAGTAAGGGACCCCAGTGACACCAGTAAGGGACCCCAGTAACACCAGTAAGGGACCAGTGACACCAGTAAGGGACCCCAGTGACACCAGTAAGGGACACCAGTGACACCAGTAAGGGACCCCAGTGGGACCAGTAAGGGACCAGTGACACCAGTAAGGGACCAGTGACACCAGTAAGGGACCCCAGTGACACCAGTAAGGGACCCCAGTAACACCAGTAAGGGACCAGTGACACCAGTAAGGGACCCCAATGACACCAGTAAGGGACCCCAGTGAGACCAGTAAGGGACCAGTAACACCAGTAAGGGACCCCAGTGACACCAGTAAGGGACCAGTGACACCAGTAAGGGACCCCAGTGAGACCAGTAAGGGACCCCAGTGACACCAGTAAGGGACCCCAGTAACACCAGTAAGGGACCAGTGACACCAGTAAGGAACCAGTAACACCAGTAAGGGACCCCAGTGACACCAGTAAGTGACCCCAGTGACACCAGTAAGGGACCAGTAACACCAGTAAGGGACCAGTGACACCAGTAAGGGACCCCAGTGACACCAGTAAGGGACCAGTGACACCAGTAAGGGACCAGTAACACCAGTAAGGGACACCAGTGACACCAGTAAGGGACCCCAGTGACACCAGTAAGGGACCCCAGTGACACCAGTGAGGGACCAGTGACACCAGTAAGAGACCAGTAACACCAGTAAGGGACCAGTGGCACCAGTAAGGGACACCAGTGACACCAGTAAGGGACCCCAGTGACACCAGTAAGGGACCCCAGTAACACCAGTAAGGGACCAGTGACACCAGTAAGGGACCAGTAACACCAGTAAGGGACCAGTGACACCAGTAAGGGACCCCAGTGACACCAGTAAGGGACCCCAGTAACAACAGTAAGGGACCAGTGACACCAGTAAGGGACCCCAGTGAGACCAGTAAGGGACCCCAGTGAGACCAGTAAGGGACCAGTAACACCAGTAAGGGACCCCAGTGACACCAGTAAGGGACCAGTGACACCAGTAAGGGACCAGTAACACCAGTAAGGGACCCCAGTGGGACCAGTAAGGGACCAGTAACACCAGTAAGGGACCCCAGTGACACCAGTAAGGGACCAGTGACACCAGTAAGGGACCCCAGTGACACCAGTAAGGGACCAGTAACACCAGTAAGGGACCCCAGTGAGACCAGTAAGGGACCCCAGTGACACCAGTAAGGGACCAGTAACACCAGTAAGGGACCAGTGACACCAGTAAGGGACCAGTAACACCAGTAAGGGACCAGTGACACCAGTAAGGGACCCCAGTGACACCAGTAAGGGACCCCAGTGACACCAGTAAGGGACACCAGTGGGACCAGTAAGGGACCAGTGACACCAGTAAGGGACCCCAGTGACACCAGTAAGGGACCAGTAACACCAGTAAGGGACCAGTGACACCAGTAAGGGACCCCAGTGACACCAGTAAGGGACCAGTAACACCAGTAAGGGACCCCAGTGACACCAGTAAGGGACCCCAGTAACACCAGTAAGGGACCAGTGACACCAGTAAGGGACCCCAGTGACACCAGTAAGGGACCCCAGTGACACCAGTAAGGGACCAGTGACACCAGTAAGGGACCCCAGTGACACCAGTAAGGGACCCCAGTGAGACCAGTAAGGGACCCCAGTGACACCAGTAAGGGACCCCAGTAACACCAGTAAGGGACCCCAGTGACACCAGTGAGGGACCAGTGACACCAGTAAGGGACCAGTGACACCAGTAAGGGACCCCAGTAACACCAGTAAGGGACCAGTAACACCAGTAAGGGACCCCAGTGACACCAGTAAGGGACCAGTGACACCAGTAAGGGACCAGTGACACCAGTAAGGGACCCCAGTGACACCAGTAAGGGACCCCAGTGAGACCAGTAAGGGACCAGTAACACCAGTAAGGGACCCCAGTGACACCAGTAAGGGACCAGTGACACCAGTAAGGGACCAGTAAAACCAGTAAGGGACCCCAGTGGGACCAGTAAGGGACCAGTAACACCAGTAAGGGACCCCAGTGACACCAGTAAGGGACCCCAGTGACACCAGTAAGGGACCCCAGTGGGACCAGTAAGGGACCAGTGACACCAGTAAGGGACCCCAGTGACACCAGTAAGGGACCCCAGTGACACCAGTAAGGGACCAGTAACACCAGTAAGGGACCCCAGTGAGACCAGTAAGGGACCCCAGTGACACCAGTAAGGGACCCCAGTGAGACCAGTAAGGGACCAGTAACACCAGTAAGGGACCCCAGTGACACCAGTGAGGGACCAGTGACACCAGTAAGGGACCAGTGACACCAGTAAGTGACCCCAGTGACACCAGTAAGGGACCAGTGACACCAGTAAGGGACCCCAGTGACACCAGTAAGGGACCAGTGACACCAGTAAGGGACCCCAGTGACACCAGTAAGGGACCCCAGTAACACCAGTAAGGGACCAGTGACACCAGTGAGGGACCCCAGTGACACCAGTAAGGGACCAGTGACACCAGTAAGGGACCCCAGTGACACCAGTAAGGGACCCCAGTGACACCAGTAAGGGACCAGTGACACCAGTAAGGGACACCAGTGGCACCAGTAAGGGACCCCAGTGACACCAGTAAGGGACCAGTGACACCAGTAAGGGACCCCAGTGACACCAGTAAGGGACCAGTGGGACCAGTAAGGGACCAGTAACACCAGTAAGGGACCCCAGTGACACCAGTAAGGGACCCCAGTGACACCAGTAAGGGACACCAGTGACACCAGTAAGGGACCCCAGTGACACCAGTAAGGGACCAGTGACACCAGTAAGGGACCCCAGTGAGACCAGTAAGGGACCCCAGTGACACCAGTAAGGGACCAGTGACACCAGTAAGGGACCCCAGTGACACCAGTAAGGGACCAGTGGGACCAGTAAGGGACCAGTAACACCAGTAAGGGACCCCAGTGACACCAGTAAGGGACCAGTAACACCAGTAAGGGACCCCAGTGACACCAGTAAGGGACCCCAGTGAGACCAGTAAGGGACCCCAGTGACACCAGTAAGGGACCCCAGTAACACCAGTAAGGGACCAGTGACACCAGTAAGGGACCCCAGTGACACCAGTAAGGGACCCCAGTGGGACCAGTAAGGGACCAGTGACACCAGTAAGGGACCCCAGTGACACCAGTAAGGGACCCCAGTGACACCAGTAAGGGACCAGTGACACCAGTAAGGGACCCCAATGACACCAGTAAGGGACCCCAGTGAGACCAGTAAGGGACCAGTAACACCAGTAAGGGACCCCAGTGACACCAGTAAGGGACCAGTGACACCAGTAAGGGACCCCAGTGAGACCAGTAAGGGACCCCAGTGACACCAGTAAGGGACCCCAGTAACACCAGTAAGGGACCAGTGACACCAGTAAGGAACCAGTAACACCAGTAAGGGACCCCAGTGACACCAGTAAGTGACCCCAGTGACACCAGTAAGGGACCAGTAACACCAGTAAGGGACCAGTGACACCAGTAAGGGACCCCAGTGACACCAGTAAGGGACCAGTGACACCAGTAAGGGACCAGTAACACCAGTAAGGGACACCAGTGACACCAGTAAGGGACCCCAGTGACACCAGTAAGGGACCCCAGTGACACCAGTGAGGGACCAGTGACACCAGTAAGAGACCAGTAACACCAGTAAGGGACCAGTGGCACCAGTAAGGGACACCAGTGACACCAGTAAGGGACCCCAGTGACACCAGTAAGGGACCCCAGTGACACCAGTAAGGGACCCCAGTAACACCAGTAAGGGACCAGTGACACCAGTAAGGGACCAGTAACACCAGTAAGGGACCAGTGACACCAGTAAGGGACCCCAGTGACACCAGTAAGGGACCCCAGTAACAACAGTAAGGGACCAGTGACACCAGTAAGGGACCCCAGTGACACCAGTAAGGGACCCCAGTGACACCAGTAAGGGACCAGTGACACCAGTAAGGGACCAGTAACACCAGTAAGGGACCCCAGTGACACCAGTAAGGGACCCCAGTGGGACCAGTAAGGGACCAGTAACACCAGTAAGGGACCCCAGTGACACCAGTAAGGGACCCCAGTGGGACCAGTAAGGGACCAGTAACACCAGTAAGGGACCCCAGTGACACCAGTAAGGGACCCCAGTGACACCAGTAAGGGACCAGTGACACCAGTAAGGGACCCCAGTGACACCAGTAAGGGACCAGTAACACCAGTAAGGGACCCCAGTGAGACCAGTAAGGGACCCCAGTGACACCAGTAAGGGACCAGTAACACCAGTAAGGGACCAGTGACACCAGTAAGGGACCAGTAACACCAGTAAGGGACCCCAGTGGGACCAGTAAGGGACCAGTAACACCAGTAAGGGACCCCAGTGACACCAGTAAGGGACCCCAGTGACACCAGTAAGGGACCAGTGACACCAGTAAGGGACCCCAGTGACACCAGTAAGGGACCAGTAACACCAGTAAGGGACCCCAGTGAGACCAGTAAGGGACCCCAGTAACACCAGTAAGGGACCAGTAACACCAGTAAGGGACCCCAGTGACACCAGTAAGGGACCCCAGTGACACCAGTAAGGGACCCCAGTGACACCAGTAAGGGACACCAGTGGGACCAGTAAGGGACCAGTGACACCAGTAAGGGACCCCAGTGACACCAGTAAGGGACCAGTAACACCAGTAAGGGACCAGTGACACCAGTAAGGGACCCCAGTGACACCAGTAAGGGACCAGTAACACCAGTAAGGGACCCCAGTGACACCAGTAAGGGACCCCAGTGACACCAGTAAGGGACCAGTGACACCAGTAAGGGACCCCAGTGACACCAGTAAGGGACCCCAGTGAGACCAGTAAGGGACCCCAGTGACACCAGTAAGGGACCCCAGTAACACCAGTAAGGGACCCCAGTGACACCAGTGAGGGACCAGTGACACCAGTAAGGGACCCCAGTAACACCAGTAAGGGACCAGTAACACCAGTAAGGGACCCCAGTGACACCAGTAAGGGACCAGTGACACCAGTAAGGGACCAGTAACACCAGTAAGGGACCCCAGTGACACCAGTAAGGGACCCCAGTGACACCAGTAAGGGACCAGTAACACCAGTAAGGGACCCCAGTAACACCAGTAAGGGACCCCAGTGACACCAGTAAGGGATCAGTGACACCAGTAAGGGACCAGTAACACCAGTAAGGGACCCCAGTGACACCAGTAAGGGACCCCAGTGACACCAGTAAGGGACCCAGTGGGACCAGTAAGGGACCCCAGTGACACCAGTAAGGGACCAGTAACACCAGTAAGGGACCCCAGTGGGACCAGTAAGGGACCCCAGTGACACCAGTAAGGGACCAGTAACACCAGTAAGGGACCCCAGTGACACCAGTAAGGGACCAGTAACACCAGTAAGGGACCCCAGTGGGACCAGTAAGGGACCCCAGTGACACCAGTAAGGGACCAGTAACACCAGTAAGGGACCCCAGTGGGACCAGTAAGGGACCCCAGTGACACCAGTAAGGGACCAGTAACACCAGTAAGGGACCCCAGTGACACCAGTAAGGGACCCCAGTGACACCAGTAAGGGACCCCAGTGGGACCAGTAAGGGACCCCAGTGACACCAGTAAGGGACCAGTAACACCAGTAAGGGACCCCAGTGGGACCAGTAAGGGACCCCAGTGACACCAGTAAGGGACCAGTAACACCAGTAAGGGACCCCAGTGGGACCAGTAAGGGACCCCAGTGACACCAGTAAGGGACCAGTAACACCAGTAAGTGACCCCAGTGGGACCAGTAAGGGACCAGTAACACCAGTAAGGGACCAGTGACACCAGTAAGGGACCCCAGTGACACCAGTAAGGGACCAGTAACACCAGTAAGGGACCCAGTGACACCAGTAAGGGACCCCAGTGACACCAGTAAGGGACCAGTAACACCAGTAAGGGACCCCAGTGGGACCAGTAAGGGACCCCAGTGACACCAGTAAGGGGACCAGTAACACCAGTAAGGGACCCCAGTGACACCAGTAAGGGACCCCAGTGACACCAGTAAGGGACCAGTAACACCAGTAAGGGACCCCAGTGACACCAGTAAGGGACCAGTGACACCAGTGAAGGGACCCCAGTGGGACCAGTAAGGGACCCCAGTGAGACCAGTAAGGGACACCAGTGGGACCAGTAAGGGACCAGTGACACCAGTAAGGGACCCCAGTGACACCAGTAAGGGACCAGTGACACCAGTATGGGACCAGTGACACCAGTAAGGGACCCAGTGGCACCAGTAAGGGACCCCAGTGACACCAGTAAGGGACCCCAGTGGACCAGTAAGGGACCCCAGTGACACCAGTAAGGGACCAGTGGACACCAGTAAGGGACCCCAGTGACACCAGTAAGGGACCCCAGTGACACCAGTAAGGGACCAGTGACACCAGTAAGGGACCAGTAACACCAGTAAGGGACCAGTGACACCAGTAAGTGACCCCAGTGGGACCAGTAAGGGACCCCAGTGACACAGTAAGGGACCAGTAACACCAGTAAGGGACCCCAGTGACACCAGTAAGGGACCCAGTGGCACCAGTAAGGGACCAGTGACACCAGTAAGGGACCCCAGTGACACCAGTAAGGGACCAGTAACGCCAGTAAGGGACCAGTGACACCAGTAAGGGACCCCAGTGACACCAGTAAGGGACCAGTAACACCAGTAAGGGACCAGTAACACCAGTAAGGGACCCCAGTGACACCAGTAAGGGACCCCAGTGACACCAGTAAGGGACCCCAGTAACACCAGTAAGGGACCCCAGTGACACCAGTAAGGGACCCCAGTAACACCAGTAAGGGACCAGTGACACCAGTAAGGGACCCCAGTGGCACCAGTAAGGGACCAGTGACACCAGTAAGGGACCCCAGTGACACCAGTAAGGGACCAGTAACACCAGTAAGGGACCCCAGTGACACCAGTAAGGGACCCCAGTGGCACCAGTAAGGGACCAGTGACACCAGTAAGGGACCCCAGTAACACCAGTAAGGGACCAGTAACACCAGTAAGGGACCCCAGTGGCACCAGTAAGGGACCAGTAACACCAGTAAGGGACCCCAGTAACACCAGTAAGGGACCCCAGTGACACCAGTAAGGGACCCCAGTGACACCAGTAAGGGACCCCAGTGGGACCAGTAAGGGACCAGTAACACCAGTAAGGGACCCCAGTGACACCAGTAAGGGACCAGTGACACCAGTAAGGGACCCCAGTGACACCAGTAAGGGACCCCAGTAACACCAGTAAGGGACCAGTAACACCAGTAAGGGACCCCAGTGACACCAGTAAGGGACCAGTGACACCAGTAAGGGACCCCAGTGACACCAGTAAGGGACCAGTAACACCAGTAAGGGACCCCAGTGACACCAGTGAGGGACCAGTGACACCAGTAAGGGACCCCAGTGACACCAGTAAGGGACCCCAGTGACACCAGTAAGGGACCAGTGACACCAGTAAGGGACCCCAGTGACACCAGTAAGGGACCAGTGACACCAGTAAGGGACCCCAGTGGGACCAGTAAGGGACCCCAGTAACACCAGTAAGGGACCAGTAACACCAGTAAGGGACCCCAGTGACACCAGTAAGGGACCAGTAACACCAGTAAGGGACCCAGTGACACCAGTAAGGGACCCCAGTGACACCAGTAAGGGACCAGTGACACCAGTAAGGGACCAGTGACACCAGTAAGTGACCCCAGTGACACCAGTAAGGGACCCCAGTGACACCAGTAAGGGACCAGTAACACCAGTAAGGGACCCCAGTGGGACCAGTAAGGGACCCCAGTGACACCAGTAAGGGACCAGTGACACCAGTAAGGGACCCCAGTAACACCAGTAAGGGACCCCAGTGACACCAGTAAGGGACCCCAGTGACACCAGTAAGGGACCAGTAGCACCAGTAAGGGACCCCAGTGACACCAGTAAGGGACCCCAGTAACACCAGTAAGGGACCAGTGACACCAGTAAGGGACCCCAGTGGCACCAGTAAGGGACCAGTGACACCAGTAAGGGACCCCAGTGACACCAGTAAGGGACCAGTAACACCAGTAAGGGACCCCAGTGACACCAGTAAGGGACCCCAGTGACACCAGTAAGGGACCAGTGGCACCAGTAAGGGACCCCAGTGACACCAGTAAGGGACCCCAGTGGGACCAGTAAGGGACCCCAGTGACACCAGTAAGGGACCAGTAACACCAGTAAGGGACCCCAGTGGGACCAGTAAGGGACCCCAGTGACACCAGTAAGGGACCAGTAACACCAGTAAGGGACCCCAGTGACACCAGTAAGGGACCAGTAACACCAGTAAGGGACCAGTGACACCAGTAAGTGACCCCAGTGGGACCAGTAAGGGACCAGTAACACCAGTAAGGGACCCCAGTGACACCAGTAAGGGACCAGTGGCACCAGTAAGGGACCAGTGACACCAGTAAGGGACCCCAGTGACACCAGTAAGGGACCAGTAACACCAGTAAGGGACCAGTGACACCAGTAAGGGACCCCAGTGACACCAGTAAGGGACCCCAGTGACACCAGTAAGGGACCAGTAACACCAGTAAGGGACCCCAGTGACACCAGTAAGGGACCAGTAACACCAGTAAGGGACCAGTGACACCAGTAAGTGACCCCAGTGGGACCAGTAAGGGACCAGTAACACCAGTAAGGGACCCCAGTGACACCAGTAAGGGACCAGTGGCACCAGTAAGGGACCAGTGACACCAGTAAGGGACCCCAGTGACACCAGTAAGGGACCAGTAACACCAGTAAGGGACCAGTGACACCAGTAAGGGACCCCAGTGACACCAGTGAGGGACCAGTGACACCAGTAAGGGACCAGTGACACCAGTAAGTGACCCCAGTGACACCAGTAAGGGACCAGTAACACCAGTAAGGGACCCCAGTGGGACCAGTAAGGGACCCCAGTAACACCAGTAAGGGACCCCAGTGACACCAGTAAGGGACCCCAGTGACACCAGTAAGGGACCAGTAACACCAGTGAGGGACCCCAGTAACACCAGTAAGGGACCAGTGACACCAGTAAGGGACCCCAGTGACACCAGTAAGGGACCCCAGTAACACCAGTAAGGGACCAGTGACACCAGTAAGGGACCCCAGTGACACCAGTAAGGGACCCCAGTAACACCAGTAAGGGACCAGTGACACCAGTAAGGGACCAGTAACACCAGTAAGGGACCCCAGTGACACCAGTAAGGGACCAGTGACACCAGTAAGGGACCCCAGTGACACCAGTAAGGGACCAGTGACACCAGTAAGTGACCCCAGTGACACCAGTAAGGGACCAGTAACACCAGTAAGGGACCCCAGTGGGACCAGTAAGGGACCCCAGTAACACCAGTAAGGGACCCCAGTGACACCAGTAAGGGACCCCAGTGACACCAGTAAGGGACCAGTAACACCAGTGAGGGACCCCAGTAACACCAGTAAGGGACCAGTGACACCAGTAAGGGACCCCAGTGACACCAGTAAGGGACCCCAGTAACACCAGTAAGGGACCAGTGACACCAGTAAGGGACCCCAGTGACACCAGTAAGGGACCCCAGTAACACCAGTAAGGGACCAGTGACACCAGTAAGGGACCAGTAACACCAGTAAGGGACCCCAGTGACACCAGTAAGGGACCCCAGTAACACCAGTAAGGGACCCCAGTGACACCAGTAAGGGACCAGTAACACCAGTAAGGGACCCCAGTGACACCAGTAAGGGACCAGTGACACCAGTAAGGGACCCCAGTGGCACCAGTAAGGGACCAGTGACACCAGTAAGGGACCCCAGTGACACCAGTAAGGGACCAGTAACACCAGTAAGGGACCCCAGTGACACCAGTAAGGGACCAGTGACACCAGTGAGGGACCAGTAACACCAGTGAGGGACCCCAGTGACACCAGTAAGGGACCCCAGTGAGACCAGTAAGGGACACCAGTGGGACCAGTAAGGGACCAGTGACACCAGTAAGGGACCAGTAACACCAGTAAGGGACCCCAGTGGCACCAGTAACGGACCAGTAACACCAGTAAGGGACCCCAGTAACACCAGTAAGGGACCCCAGTGACACCAGTAAGGGACCAGTGACACCAGTAAGGGACCCCAGTGACACCAGTAAGGGACCAGTAACACCAGTAAGGGACCAGTGACACCAGTAAGGGACCCCAGTGACACCAGTAAGGGACCAGTGACACCAGTGAGGGACCCCAGTGACACCAGTAAGGGACCCCAGTAACACCAGTAAGGGACCCCAGTGGGACCAGTAAGGGACCCCAGTGACACCAGTAAGGGACCCCAGTGGCACCAGTAAGGGACCCCAGTGGGACCAGTAAGGGACCCCAGTGACACCAGTAAGGGACCAGTGACACCAGTAAGGGACCCCAGTGGCACCAGTAAGGGACCAGTGACACCAGTAAGGGACCCCAGTGGGACCAGTAAGGGACCCCAGTGACACCAGTAAGGGACCAGTGACACCAGTAAGGGACCCCAGTGGCACCAGTAAGGGACCAGTGACACCAGTAAGGGACCAGTGACACCAGCGAGGGACCCCAGTGACACCAGTAAGGGACCAGTGACACCAGTAAGGGACCCCAGTGAGACCAGTAAGGGACCAGTGACACCAGTAAGGGACCCCAGTGGGACCAGTAAGGGACCCCAGTGACACCAGTAAGGGACCCCAGTGACACCAGTAAGGGACCCCAGTGGGACCAGTAAGGGACCCCAGTGACACCAGTAAGGGACACCAGTAACACCAGTAAGGGACCCCAGTGACACCAGTAAGGGACCCCAGTGGGACCAGTAAGGGACCCCAGTGGGACCAGTAACACCAGTAAGGGACCCCAGTGACACCAGTAAGGGACCAGTGACACCAGTAAGGGACCCCAGTGGGACCAGTAACACCAGTAAGGGACCCCAGTAACACCAGTGAGGGACCAGTGACACCAGTAAGGGACCCCAGTGACACCAGTGAGAGGAACCAGTGCTCCCAATGCTCCCAGTTGCCCCCCAGTCCCCTTTCCCAGATCTCCCAGTTCCCCATTCCCAGTGCTCCCAGTTCCCTCCCAGTTCCCTCCCAGTTCCCCCCCCAATGCCCCCAGTTCCCCCCCAGTTCCCCCCCCAGTGTTCCCAGCTCCCCCCCAGTGCTCCCAGTTCTCCATTCCCAGTGCTCCCAGTGCCCTCCCAGTGCTCCCAGTTCCCCATTCCCAGTGCTCCCAGTTCCCCCAGTGCTCCCAGTTCCCCATTCCCAGTGCTCCCAGTGCCAGTTCTGGTGCCAGGCCGAGCGCTCCCATTGCCAGTTCTGCTCCCAGTTCCCCATTCCCAGTGCTCCCAGTGTCCCCCAGTCTCCCCCAGTGCTCCCAGTTCCCCATTCCCAGTTGCTCCCAGTGCTCCCAGTGCTCCCAGTGCCCCCCGCAGCGGTGCCAGGCCGGGCTGGGCACGTGGCCGGAGGCTGCGGCCGCTCGGACAAAGCGGCTCTGAGTGCCCGGCGGTGCCAGGGACCGGGGGGGACTGGGGGGGACTGGGAGGGACTGGGGGGGGACCAGGGGGGGACATGGGGGGCACTGGGGGACACCGGGAGGGACTGGGGGGGCACTGGGGGGAGACTGGGAGGTACTGGGAGGGCACTGGGGGGCACTGGGGGGCACTGGGGGGGACATGGGGGGGCACTGGGAGGGACTGGAGGGGACTGGGAGGGACTGGGGGGCACTGGGGGGCACCGGGAGGTACTGGGAGGGACTGGGGGGGACTGGGGGGCACTGGGGGGGACATGGGGGGGCACTGGGAGGGACTGGGGGGGACATGGGAGGCACTGGCGGGCCACTGGGGGTGCACTGGGGGGCACCGGGAGGTACTGGGAGGGACTGGGGGGGACTGGGGGGGACTGGGGGGCACTGGGAGGTACTGGGAGGGACTGGGGGGCACTGGGGGGCACTGGGAGGTATTGGGAGGGACTGGGGGGCACTGGGGGGCACTGGGGGGGCACTGGGGGGCACTGGGAGGTATTGGGAGGGACTGGGGGGCCACTGGGGGTGCACTGGGGGGCACTGGGAGGTACTGGGAGGGACTGGGGGGCACTGGGGGGGCACTGGGGGGCACTGGGGGGCACTGGGAGGTATTGGGAGGGACTGGGGGGCACTGGGGGGGACATGGGGGGGCACTGGGAGGGACTGGAGGGGACTGAGAGGGACTGGGGGGCACTGGGGGGGACTGGGATTGGGAAGGGGGGGACACCAACACCGGATGGGATTTGGGGTCTCCCCTGACCCCCGGATGGGATTTGGGGCCGAGACCTCCCCTCCCCCCTCTCGCAGCCCCGATGGGACCCCCGGCCCCTCCCCCACCCTGCAACCGGAGCCCCCCGCGCCCGCCCCAAAGGCGGAGGGGCCAAAGGGGACAAAGGGGCTTTGATGGCATCAAAGGGACCCTTGTGCCCCCCCGGGACCCCCCGGGACCCCCCCGGGACCCCCCCGGGACCCCCCTGGGGCCGCTCGGGGGTCGGGGGCCCGGGAAGGGGGTCCTGGACACCGGGGGGATGGGCACTCCTGGAGACAAGGAATTCACAGCGGGATCCCAAATCCGCACCTGGGACCCCCAAATCCGCACCCGGGACCCCCAAATTCACACCTGAGACCCCAAATCCGCACCTGGGACCCCAAATCCGCACCTGGGAATCCTAAATGCGCACCTGGGACCCCCAAATCCGCACCCGGGACCCCCAAATTCACACCTGGGAATCCTAAATGCGCACCTGGGACCCCAAATCCGCACCTGGGACCCGAAATCCGCACCCGGGACCCCCAAATCCGCACCCGGGACCCCCAAATCCGCACCTGGGAATCCTAAATGCGCACCTGGGACCCCAAATCCGCACCCGGGACCCCCAAATCCGCACCCGGGACCCCCAAATCCGCACCTGGGAATCCTAAATGCGCACCTGGGACCCCAAATCCGCACCTGGGACCCGAAATCCGCACCCGGGACCCCCAAATCCGCACCCGGGAACCCCAAAACCTCACCTGGAAACCCCAAATCCGCACCTGGGACCCCAAATTCACACCGGGACCCCCAAATCCGCACCCGGGACCCCCAGATTCACACCTGGAAATCCTAAATGCTCACCTGGGACCCCAAATCCGCACCTGGAAATCCCCAAAACCGTACCCGGGACCCCCAAATTCACAGCCGGGACCCCAAATTCACACCTGGAAATCCTAAATGCTCGCCTGGAAACCCCAAATCCGCAGCTGGGACCCCAAATTCACACCCGGGACCCCAAATCCGCACCTGGGAACCCCAAATCCACAGCCGGGACCCCGAATCCGCACCTGGGAACCCCAAATCCGCACCCGGGACCCCAAATCCGCACCTGGGAACCCCAAATTCATACTAAGGACCTTCAAATCCACACCGGGAAACCCCAAATCCTCACCTGGAGACCCCAAATCCGCACCCGGGACCCCAAATCCGCACCTGGAAATCCTAAATCCGCACCCGGGACCCCCAAAACCGCACCGAGGGGTGAGGGAGGGTCTGAACCGGGTTTGGGGTCCCCAAAATGGGTCTGGGGGTCCCGGTCAGGGCTTTGGGGTCCCCCCAAAATGGGGCTGGGGGGTCCCGGACACGGCTTTGGGTCTCGGGGTGCCCCCAAAATGGGGCTGGGGGTCCCGGTCATGACTTTGGGGTCCCCAAAATGGGTCTGGGGGTCCCCAAAATGGGGCTGGGGGTGCCCCCAAATGGGTCTGGGGGTCTGGGTTTGGGGGTCCCCAAAGTGGTGCAGGGGGGTCCCCGTTGTGTCTCTGGGTCTGGGGTCCCCAAAAGTGGCACTGGGGGGTCCCCGTTGGGTCTGGGGGTCCCCCAAAATGGGGCTGGGGGGTCCCCGTTGTGTCTCTGGGTCTGGGGTCCCCCCAAAGTGGCACCGGGACAGAACCGGCTCCGCCAGTTTGGGGTCCCGGTTTGGGGGTTCCCGGTTTGGGGGTCCCGGTTTGGGGTCCCGGTTTGGGGTCCCGGTTTGGGGGTTCCCGGTTTGGGGTCCCGGTTTGGGGGTCCCGGTTTGGGGTCTCGGTTTGAGGGTCCCGGTTTGGGGTCCCGGTTTGGGGTCCCGGTTTGGGGGTTCCCGGTTTGGGGTCCCGGTTTGGGGGTCCCGGTTTGGGGTCTCGGTTTGAGGGTCCCGGTTTGGGGTCCCGGTTTGGGGTCCCGGTTTGGGGGTTCCCGGTTTGGGGTCTCGGTTTGAGGGTCCCGGTTTGGGGTCCCGGTTTGGGATCCCGGTTTGGGGGTCCCGGTTTGGGGTCTCGGTTTGAGGGTCCCGGTTTGGGGTCCCGGTTTGGGGGTCCCCGGTTTGGGGGTCCCGGGCCCGTCCGGGCTCCCAGCGCGGCTCGGGCGGGGCGGGGCCGGCGGGCGTTCCCGGTTCCGGGTGCAGTCCCGGTGCCGCAGTGCCGGTGCCGGTTCCCGGTGCCGTTCCCGGTGCCGTTCTCAGTTCCCGGTACCGTTCCCGGTCCCGGGTGCAGTCCCGGTGCCGCAGTCCCGGTGCCGGTTCCCGGTGCCGTTCCCGGTGCTGCTGCTGCCCGGGAGGTTCTCGGGGCAGTCCCGGTGCGGTCCCGGCCCAGTTCCGATGTCCGCAGTGCCGGTACCCGCTGCTGGCTGCGGTCCCGGTGCCTCAGGCGACCCCGGTGCGGGGCCCGCAGTCCCGGTGCGGTTCCGGTCCGGCTCCGCTGCAGTCCCGGTGGGGTCCCGCTGCAGTCCCGGTCCGGTTCCGCTGCAGTCCCGGTGCGGTTCCGTTCCGGTTCCGCTGCAGTCCCGCTGCGGTCCCGGTGCGGTCCCGGTCCGGTCCCGCTGCAGTTCCGCTGCAGTCTCGCTGCAGTCCCGGTGCAGTCCCGGTCCGGTCCCGCTGCAGTCCCGGTGCGGTGCCGGTCCGGTTCCGCTGCAGTCTCGCTGCAGTCCCGGTGCAGTCCCGGTCCGGTCCCGCTGCAGTCCCGGTGCGGTGCCGGTCCGGTTCCGCTGCAGTCCCGCTGCAGTCCCGGTTCGGTGCCGGTCCGGTTCCGCTGCAGTCCCGGTGCGGTCCCGCTGCGGTCCCGCTGCAGTCCCGGTGCGGTCCCGGTCCGGTTCCGCTGCAGTCCCGGTGCGGTCCCGGTCCGGTTCCGCTGCGGTCCCGGTTCGGTGCCGGTCCGGTTCCGCTGCAGTCCCGGTGCGGTTCCGCTGCAGTCCCGGTTCGGTGCCGGTCCGGTTCCGCTGCAGTCCCGCTGCAGTCCCGGTGAGGTCCCGCTGCGGTCCCGCTGCAGTCCCGGTTCGGTGCCGGTGCGGTTCCGCTGCAGTCCCGGTTCGGTGCCGGTCCGGTTCCGCTGCGGTCCCGGGTCGGTGCCGGTCCTGGTGGCCGGGGCTGGGCCGGGCCGGGCCGGGGCTGGGCCGGGCCGGGCCGGGATTGGCTGGCCCCGCGCCACCGGCCCCTCCCCGGCCCTCGCCGCTATAACGGCCCCGGGCGGCCCCGCGGCCCCGCAGCGCCGGCCCCGAGCAGCGATGGGCGAGTCCCGGGGGTGAGCGGCGACCGCGGGGACCGCGGGGACGGAGGGGACGGAGGGGACGGAGGGGACGGAGGGGATGGAGGGGATGGAGGGGATGGAGGGGATGGAGGGGACGGAGGGGACAGAGGGGACAGAGGGGATGGGGGGGGACAGAGGGGACAGAGGGGACAGTGGGGGACGGAGGGGACGGAGGGGACGGAGGGGATGGGGGGGACAGAGGGGACAGAGGGGACAGAGGGGGACAGAGGGGATGGGGGGGACGGAGGGGACGGAGGGGACAGAGGGGATGGGGGGGACGGAGGGGATGGAGGGGACAGAGGGGATGGGGGGGACGGAGGGGATGGAGGGGACGGAGGGGATGGGGGGGACAGAGGGGATGGGGGGGACGGAGGGGACGGAGGGGACAGAGGGGATGGGGGGGACGGAGGGGATGGAGGGGACGGAGGGGATGGGGGGGACAGAGGGGATGGGGGGACGGAGGAGACGGAGGGGACAGAGGGGACAGAGGGGATGGGGGGGACGGAGGGGACAGAGGGGACGGAGGGGATGGGGGGGACAGAGGGGATGGGGGGGACGGAGGGGACGGAGGGGACGGAGGGGACAGAGGGGACAGAGGGGACAGTGGGGGACGGAGGGGACGGAGGGGACGGAGGGGATGGGGGGGACAGAGGGGACAGAGGGGACAGAGGGGACAGAGGGGATGGGGGGGACGGAGGGGACAGAGGGGACAGAGGGGACAGAGGGGATGGGGGGGACGGAGGGGACGGAGGGGACAGAGGGGATGGGGGGGACGGAGGGGACGGAGGGGATGGGGGGGACAGAGGGGATGGGGGGGACGGAGGGGACGGAGGGGACAGAGGGGATGGGGGGGACGGAGGGGACGGAGGGGATGGGGGGGACGGAGGGGACGGAGGGGATGGGGGGGGACAGAGGGGATGGGGGGGACGGAGGGGACGGAGGGGACGGAGGGGGACAAAGGGGACCCCCGGGGCAGCGGGGACAGCGGGACAGAGAGGGGACCCCCGGGGGCCAGAGGGGCCAGAGGGGACCCGGGGGACAGCGGGGAGAGAGGGGGGGGGACAGAGGGGACGGAGGGGGGACCCGGGGGACAGAGGGGACGGGGGGGGTCAGAGGGGACCCCCGGTGTTACCGGGGACAGGGGCGCAACCGGGACACGGGGACGGAGGGGACGGAGAGGGGACAGAGGGGACAGAGGGGGGACAGAGGGGACGGAGGGGGGGACAGAGGGGATGGAGGGGCCGGAGGGGACCCCCGGGGGACAGAGGGGGGACAAAGGGGGGATGGAGAGGGGACAGAGGGGACAAAGGGGGGCCAGGGGGGACAAAGGGGACCCCCAGGGGACAGAGGGGACAGAGGCGATGGAGGGGATGGAGGGGACAAAGGGGGGACGGAGGGGACCCGGGGGGCAGCGGGGACAGCGGGACAGAGGGGGGACCCCCGGGGGACAGAGGGGACGGGGGGGAACAGAGGGGACCCCCGGGTTACCGGGGACAGGGGCGCAACCGGGACACGGGGACGGAGGGGACGGGGGGGGGACAGAGGGGGGACAGAGGGGACGGAGAGGACCCCCGGGGGACAAAGGGGGGACGGAGGAGACCCCCGGGGGACAAAGGGGGGACGGAGGGGACACGCGGGTCTCAACACGGGGTCCTGGGGGGGGGGAGGGGAATCTCTGGGGGTCCCAGGAGCCGTGCGGGGTTTTTGGGGGGTTCGGGGGTCCCCAGGAAGGGTCTGGGGGGGGTAAGGGGATCAGGGAGTGGCGTTTTGGGGACTCCGGGTGTCCCCAAGCTCTGGGTGGCCCCGCAGGCTCCCGGCGCTGGCCATGGTCGCCCTCCTGGTCGTGGCCACCGTGACGGCCGATGGTGAGGAGGGGGGAGGGGAGGGGGCGCGCGGGAGGGGTGCGGGTGCGATTTGGGGGGGGGGGGGCGGGGGGTCCCCCCGAGCCCAGGGGACCCCGAAAGCGGCTCCCCCCTGCGGGGGGGGGAACCAAGGGGCTGGGGAGGGGTCCCCAAGGTGCCGGGGAGGGGTCTCGGTGTTGGGGAGGGGTCTCAGGGTGCCGGGGAGGGGTCCCCAAGGTGCTGGGGAGGGGTCTCAGGGTGCTGGGGAGGGGTCTCAGGGCGCTGGGGAGGGGTCTCGGTGTTGGGGAGGGGTCTCAGGGTGCCGGGGAGGGGTCTCAGGGTGCCGGGGAGGGGTCCCCAAGGTGCTGGGGAGGGGTCTCAGGGCGCTGGGAGGGGTCTCGGTGTTGGGGAGGGGTCCTCAGGGTGCTGGGGAGGGGTCTCAAGGTGCTGGGGAGGGGTCCCCAAGGTGCTGGGGAGGGGTCTCTGGGTTCCGGGGAGGGGTCCCCAAGGTGCTTGGAGGGGTCTCAGGGCGCTGGGGAGGGGTCCCCAAGGTGCTTGGAGGGGTCTCTCGGTGCTGGGGAGGGGTCCCCAAGGTGCTGGGGAGGGGTCTCAGGGTGCTGGGGAGGGGTCTCAGGGTGCCGGGGAGGGGTCTCAGGGTGCTGGGGAGGGGTCTCTGGGTGCCGGGGAGGGGTCTCTCGGTGCTGGGGAGGGGTCTCAGGGTTCCGGGGAGGGGTCTCAGGGCGCTGGGGAGGGGTCTCAGGGTGCCGGGGAGGGGTCTCAGGGCGCTGGGGAGGGGTCTCAGGGTGCCGGGGAGGGGTCTCTGGGTGCCGGGGAGGGGTCTCAGGGTGCCGGGGAGGGGTCTCTCGGTGCTGGGGAGGGGTCTCAGGGCGCTGGGGAGGGGTCTCTGGGTTCCGGGGAGGGGTCCCCAAGGTGCTGGGGAGGGGTCTCAGGGTGCCGGGGAGGGGTCTCTGGGTGCCGGGGAGGGGTCCCCAAGGTGCTTGGAGGGGTCTCAGGGCGCTGGGGAGGGGTCCCCAAGGTGCTTGGAGGGGTCTCAGGGTGCTGGGGAGGGGTCTCTGGGTGCCGGGGAGGGGTCCCCAAGGTGCTGGGGAGGGGTCTCTGGGTGCTGGGGAGGGGTCCCCAAGGTGCTTGGAGGGGTCTCAGGGCGCTGGGGAGGGGTCCCCCAGCCCAAGGGACCCCCGTGTCCCCCCCGATGTCCCCGCAGAGCCCTCGGGCCCCCTGGACGTGGCGCTCTCGGCGGAGGGACAGACCCCAGGTAGGGTGGGGGACCCCCACCCCCCTCTCGGGACCCCCGCCCGGATTTGGGTGGGTGGGGGAGGATTTTGGGGGGTCGTGGGGGGGATTTTGGGGACACCGCGGGTGACGCTTCCCCCCCTGTGCCCCCTCCCAGAGCCCGCCGGCCCCGCCAAGCTGGAGGCGTCGGGAGAGAGTGAGTGGGGGAGGGGAGGGGCGGCGGGACCCCCCCTTCACCCCGGGGGACCCCCAAAATCCCTCGGACCCCCCCCCGGGGGTTCCCACCCCTCCCCAAAATCCTCCTGACCCCCCCCGTGCCCCCCCCAGGTGATCTCAGCACCTCGGCGCAGCACCTGGGTAAAGGTAGGGGGCACGGGGACCCCGAAAATGGGCACGGGGACCCCAAAAATGGGGACGGGGACCCCGAAAATGGGCACGGGGACCCCCGAAAATGGGGACGGGGACCCCAAAAAGGGGCACGGAAACCCCGAAAATGGGGACGGGGACCCCAAAAATGGGGACGGGGACCCCGAAAATGGGCACGGGGACCCCCGAAAATGGGGACGGGGACCCCAAAAAGGGGCACGGAAACCCCGAAAATGGGGACGGGGACCCCAAAAATGGGGACGGGGACCCCGAAAATGGGCACGGGGACCCCCGAAAATGGGGACGGGGACCCCAAAAAGGGGCACGGAAACCCCGAAAATGGGCACGGGGACCCCAAAAATGGGGACCCCAAAATGGGGAGAGGGACCCCGAAAATGGGCACGGGGACCCCAAAAATGGGGACGGGGACCCCGAAAATGGGCACGGGGACCCCCGAAAATGGGGACGGGGACCCCAAAAAGGGGCACGGAAACCCCGAAAATGGGGACGGGGACCCCAAAAATGGGGACGGGGACCCCGAAAATGGGCACGGGGACCCCAAAAATGGGCACGGGGACCCCCAAAACGGGCACAGGAACCCCGAAATAGGCACGGGAACCCCGAAAATGGGCACGGGGACCCCAAAACGGGCACCGGGACCCCCCCATCCCTCCCCCCCGGGGGTCCCCGTGCCCCCCTCCCGGCCGTGCCGCCCCGTGACCCCCCCGCTGTCCCCAGGTGTGACGTCAGTGGCCTTTCCGGGCTCCCCGCTGGCCACGGAGCCTCGGGACCCCTCCCCGGGGGGCGACTCCGACCCCGAGAGCGGCTCCGTCAGCGCCCACCCCCTGCGGGGGGGCAACCAAGGTGCTGGGGAGGGGGTCCCCAGGGTGCTGGGGGGGCTCTGGGTGCTGGGGAGGGGGCGCTGGGGGCTGGGGAGGGGGCTCTGGGGGCTGGGGGTCCCCAAGGTGCTGGGGAGGGGTCCCTGAGGGGGTCTCTGAGTGCTGGGTCGGGGTCTCTGGGAGCGGTGGGTGTTGGGGGGCTCTGGGTGCTGGGGAGGGGGTCTCAGGGTGCTGGGGAGGGGGCGCTGGGGGCTGGGAAGGGGTCCCCAAGGTGCTGGGAGGGGTCCCCAGGGTGCTTAGGGAGGGGTCTCTGGGGGCTGGGGAGGGGTCTCTGGGAGCGGTGGGTGTTGGGGGGCTCTGGGTGCTGGGGAGGGGTCTCTGGGTGAATCTGGGGGGTCCCGGGGCGGTGGGTGCTGGGGAGGGGTCCCTGAGGGGTCTCTGGGGGCTGGGTTGGGGTCCCCTCAGTGTCCCCTCAGTGTCCCCTCCCCCCCCCCAGGTCCCATCCCGGAGGTTCCCTCCCAGTCCAGCGAGTCCGAGGAGGGTGAGACCCCCGGGGGGGCCCAAACACCCCCAGACCCCAACCCTGGGGGTCCCCAAAGCCCCCAGACCCCGCTGCCCCCCGACTTTGGGGCACCCAGAGCCCCCCGGGGGCGACTGTCCTGGGAGTGCCCCATAACCGGGGGTGCCATTAGTGGGGGGTGCCCCATAACTGGGGGTGCCCCATAACCGGGGGCGCCCCATAACCGAGGGTCCCATTAAAGGGGGGGCCCCATAAATTGGGGGTGCCCCATAACCGGGGGTGCCATTAGAGGGAGGTGCCCCATATCGGGTCCCATTAAAGGGGGGTGCCCCATAACCGGGGGTGCCCCATAACCCGGGGTGCCCCATAACTGGGGGTGCCCCATAACTGAGGGTCTCATTAGAGGGGGGTGCCCCATATCGGGTCCCATTAAAGGGGGGTGCCCCATAACCCGGGGTGCCCCACAGCCGGGGGTGCCCCACAGCCGGGGGTGCCCCATAACCGCGGGTGCCCCATAACCGGGGGTGCCCCAGCCCGGGGGTGCCCCATAACCGCGGGTGCCCCATAACCGAGGGTGCCCCATAACCGGGGGTGCCCCATAACCGCGGGTGCCCCACAGCCTGGGGTGCCCCATAGCCGGGGGTGCCCCATAACCGGGGGTGCCCCATAACCGGGGGTGCCCCACAGCCGGGGGTGCCCCAGCCCGGGGGTGCCCCACAGCCGGGGGTGCCCCATAACCGGGGGTGCCCCACAGCCGGGGGTGCCCCATAACCGAGGGTGCCCCATAACCGCGGGTGCCCCATAACCGGGGGGTGCCCCACAGCCGGGGGTGCCCCACAGCCGGGGGTGCCCCATAGCCGGGGGTGCCCCATAACCGGGGGTGCCCCACAGCCGGGGGTGCCCCAGCCCGGGGGTGCCCCACAGCCGGGGGTGCCCCATAACCGGGGGTGCCCCACAGCCGGGGGTGCCCCATAACCGGGGGTGCCCCATAACCGGGGGTGCCCCACAGCCGGGGGTGCCCCATAGCCGGGGGTGCCCCATAACCGCGGGTGCCCCATAACCGGGGGTGCCCCATAACCGCGGGTGCCCCACAGCCGGGGGTGCCCCATAACCGGGGGTGCCCCATAACCGCGGGTGCCCCATAACCGAGGGTGCCCCATAACCGGGGGTGCCCCACAGCCGCGGGTGCCCCATAACCGGGGGTGCCCCACAGCCGGGGGTGCCCCATAACCGAGGGTGCCCCATAACCGGGGGTGCCCCACAGCCGGGGGTGCCCCATAGCCGGGGGTGCCCCACAGCCGGGGGTGCCCCATAACCGCGGGTGCCCCATAACCGGGGGTGCCCCACAGCCGGGGGTGCCCCATAACCGCGGGTGCCCCATAACCGGGGGTGCCCCACAGCCGGGGGTGCCCCATAACCGCGGGTGCCCCATAACCGGGGGTGCCCCATAGCCGGGGGTGCCCCATAACCGGGGGTGCCCCATAGCCGGGGGTGCCCCACAGCCGGGGGTGCCCCATAACCGGGGGTGCCCCACAGCCGAGGGTGCCCCATAACCGGGGGTGCCCCACAGCCGGGGGTGCCCCATAACCGCGGGTGCCCCATAACCGGGGGGTGCCCCACAGCCGGGGGTGCCCCATAACCGGGGGTGCCCCACAGCCGGGGGTGCCCCATAACCGGGGGTGCCCCATAGCCGGGGGTGCCCCACAGCCGGGGGTGCCCCATAACCGGGGGTGCCCCACAGCCGAGGGTGCCCCATAACCGGGGGTGCCCCACAGCCGGGGGTGCCCCATAACCGCGGGTGCCCCATAACCGGGGGTGCCCCACAGCCGGGGGTGCCCCATAACCGAGGGTGCCCCATAGCCGCGGGTGCCCCATAGCCGGGGGTGCCCCATAGCCGGGGGTGCCCCATAACCGAGGGTGCCCCATAGCCGGGGGTGCCCCACAGCCGGGGGTGCCCCATAGCCGGGGGTGCCCCACAGCCGGGGGTGCCCCGGTGTCGGGGCCGTTGCGGTGCCGCCCCAGCCCCGCTCTGTTCTTGTCCCCAGGCGGGGAGCGCGACCCGGACTCCGAGGAGGCTCTGGCGTCCCAGGGTGACCGAGGGGACAGCGGGACCGGGGGGGACTGGGAGGGACTGGGAGGGGATTGGGAGGGACTGGGAGGGAACTGGGAGGGACTGGGGGGGCATTGGGAGGGGATTGGGAGGGAACTGGGAGGGACTGGGGGGGGATAGCGGGTCCAGGGGGACAGGGGGGGACTGGGAGGGGACTGGGGGAGACTGGGAGGGCACTGGGAGGAACTGGGAGGGAGAGCGGGTCCAGGGGACGGGGGGGACTTGGGGGACTGGGAGGGACTGGGGGGGACCGGGGGACATCGGGAGTGACACAGGCTCGGGGTGACACGGGGTGACCGTTCCGGGCTCGGGGTGTCCGTTCCGGGCTCGGGGTGACCGTTCCGGGCTCGGGGTGTCCGTGCCGGGCTCGGGGTGTCCGTGCCGGGCTCAGGGTGACCGTGCCGGGCTCGGGGTGACCGTTCCGGGCTCGGGGGTGACACTGCCGGGCTCGGGGTGACCGTGCCGGGCTCAGGGTGACCGTTCCGGGCTCAGGGTGACCGTGCCGGGCTCGGGGTGTCCGTGCCGGGCTCGGGGTGACCGTGCCGGGCTCGGGGTGTCCGTGCCGGGCTCGGGGTGACCGTTCCGGGCTCGGGGTGACCGTGCCGGGCTCGGGGTGTCCGTGCCGGGCTCGGGGTGACACTGCCGGGCTCAGGGTGACCGTGCCGGGCTCGGGGTGACCGTGCCGGGCTCGGGGTGACACTGCCGGGCTCGGGGTGTCCGTGCCGGGCTCGGGGTGACCGTTCCGGGCTCGGGGTGTCCGTGCCGGGCTCGGGGTGTCCGTGCCGGGCTCGGGGTGTCCGTGCCGGGATCGGGGTGTCCGTGCCGGGCTCGGGGTGACACTGCCGGGCTCGGGGTGTCCGTGCCGGGCTCGGGGTGACACTGCCGGGCTCGGGGTGTCCGTGCCGGGCTCGGGGTGACACTGCCGGGCTCAGGGTGACCGTGCCGGGCTCGGGGTGTCCGTGCCGGGCTCAGGGTGTCCGTGCCGGGCTCGGGGTGACCGTGCCAGGCTCGGGGTGTCCGTGCCGGGCTCGGGGTGACCGTGCCAGGCTCGGGGTGTCCGTGCCGGGCTCGGGGTGTCCGTGCCGGGCTCAGGGTGACCGTGCCGGGCTCGGGGTGTCCGTGCCGGGCTCGGGGTGTCCGTGCCGGGCTCGGGGTGACCGTGCCGGGCTCGGGGTGTCCGTGCCGGGCTCGGGGTGACCGCGCCCCCCCCGCGGTGTCCCCGCTGTCCCCGCAGGGATCTGAGGCGGCCGCTCCCGATGGATTCTCCCGCGGAACCTTCCCGAACCTTCCCTGGACCCCCGTGACCCCCCCGTGACCCCTCCGTGACCCCCCCGGTGTCCTTGTGGGGTGACCCCGGCCCGGGGGGGGTCCCTGGGGGCGGCCGGACCCCTCCCCACCCCCTCCCCCCCCCAATAAAGTCCCTGCAGAGCCACCCGCGCCACGGCTGTGGGGGAGGGGCGGGGGGACACTGTGCGGGGGGGGGGAGGGGAGGGGGTCCCGGGCTTCCCATGGATCCAGCCAGGAAAAATTTGGGATCGTCCCTCCTTGTCCAGTGGGATCGCAGGGATCGGGAGGGGAGCGAGGGGATCCCCCCCAGGCAGGGACTCCCCCCCCGCCCAAAAAAAATCCTGATAAAAATTATCAGAGATAAATTTGGGGGTCCCGTTAAATTGGGGGGGGTCCCATTTGGGGTTAAATTTGCGGGGTGCCATTAAATCGGGGGGGTTTAGGTGGGGGGTCCCGTTAAATTGCGGGGGTCCCATTTGGGGTTAAATTGGGGGGGGGTCCCCATTGGGGCGGGATTTGGGGGTCCCGTTAAATTGGGGGGTCCTCATTTGGGGCTGAACTGGGGGGTCCCCATTGAGGCGGGATTTGGGGGTCCCGTTAAATTCGGGGGGTCCCCATGGGGGGGTTACATTTGGTGGGTCCCGATTGGAGTGGGATTTGGGGGTCCCGCTAAATTTGGGGGGTCCCCACTGGGGCGGGATTTGGGGGTCCCGCTAAATTTGGGGGTCCCACTAAACCGGGGGTCCCCATTGGGGGGGGATTTGGGGGTCCCGTTAAATTGCAGGGGGCCCCCATTGGGGTTAAACTGGGGGAGGGGTCCCCACTGGGGCGGGATTTGGGGGTCCCGTTAAACTGGGGGGGTCCCCACTGGGGCGGGATTTGGGGGTCCCATTTGGGGTTAAATTGGGGGGGGTCCCTATTGGGGTTGGATTTGGGGGTCCCACTAAATTGGGGGGTCCCTATTTGGGGCTGAACTGGGGGGTCCCCACTGGGGCTGGATTCGGGGGTCCCGCTGAACTGGGGGTCCCCACTGAGGCTGCAGTGGGGGGGTCCTGATGGGGCTAAACTGGGGGTCCCGCTAAATTTGGGGGGTCCCATTTGGGTTTTAAACTTGGGGTCTCGTTAAATTGGGGGGGTCCCCATTGGGGCGGGATTTGGGGGTCCCGTTAAACTGAGGGGGGGTCCCATTTGGAGTTAAATTGGAGGGGGGTCCCCACTGGGGTTAAATTGGGGGGTCCTCATTGGGGTGGGATTTGGGGGTCCCATTAAATTGGGGGGTCCCCACTGGGGTTAAACTGGGGAATCCCCATTGGGGTGCGATTTGGGGGTCCCGTTAAATTTGGGGATCTCTATGGGGGTGGAATTTGGGGGTACCCATTGGGGTTAAACTGGGGGATCCCCATTGGGGTGCGATTTGGGGGTCCCGTTAAACTGGCGGGGTCCCATTGGGGTTAAACTGGGGGATCCCCACTGGGGCGGGATTTGGGGGTCCCATTTGGGGTTAAATTGGGGGGGGGTCCCCATTGGGGCTGGATTTGGGGGTCCCGTTAAACGGGGGGGTCCCCATTGGGGTGCGATTTGGGGTCCCGCTAAATTGGGGGTCCCCATTGGGGTTAAACTGGGGGGGATCCCCACTGGGGTTAAACTGGGGGGGGTCCTCATTGGGGTTAAACTGGGGGGGGTCCCCATTGCGGTTAAACTGGGGGGGTCCCCGTTAAACTGGGGGGGGTCCCCATTGGGGTTAAACTGGGGGGGTCCCCATTGGGGTTAAACTGGGGGGGGTCCCCACTGGGGTTAAACTGGGGGGGATCCCCACTGGGGTTAAACTGGGGGGGGTCCCCACAGGGGTTAAACTGGGGGGGGTCCCCATTGGGGTTAAACTGGGGGGGTCCCCATTGGGGTTAAACTGGGGGGGGGGTCCCCACAGGGGTTAAACTGGGGGGGTCCCCCCTGGGGTTAAACTGGGGGGGGGGTCCCCACAGGGGTTAAACTGGGGGGGTCCCCGTTAAACTGGGGGGGGGTCCCCACAGGGGTTCAACTGGGGGGTCCCCATTGGGGTTAAACTGGGGGGGGGTCCCCACTGGGGTTAAACTGGGGGGGTCCCCATTGCGGTTAAACTGGGGGGGTCCCCGTTAAACTGCGGGGGGTCCCCATTGGTGTTAAACTGGGGGGGGGTCCCCACAGGGGTTAAACTGGGGGGGGTCCCCATTGGGGTTAAACTGGGGGGGTCCCCACTGGGGTTAAACTGGGGGGGGTCCCCATTGGGGTTAAACTGGGGGGGGTCCCCGTTAAACTGGGGGGGTCCCCATTGGGGTTAAACTGGGGGGGTCCCCGTTAAACTGGGGGGGTCCCCATTGGGGTTTAAACTGGGGGGGTCCCCGTTAAACTGGGGGGGTCCCCATTGGGGTTAAACTGGGGGGGGTCCCCATTGGGGTTAAACTGGGGGGGTCCCCGTTAAACTGGGGGGGGTCCCCATTGGGGTTAAACTGGGGGGGGTCCCCACAGGGGTTCAACTGGGGGGGTCCCCATTGCGGTTAAACTGGGGGGGTCCCCGTTAAACTGGGGGGGTCCCCGTTAAACTGGGGGGGGGTCCCCATTGGGGTTAAACTGGGGGGGTCCCCATTGGGGTTAAACTGGGGGGGGTCCCCACAGGGGTTAAACTGGGGGGGTCCCCGTTAAACTGGGGGGGTCCCCATTGGGGTTAAACTGGGGGGGGGGTCCCCACAGGGGTTCAACTGGGGGGGTCCCCATTGCGGTTAAACTGGGGGGGTCCCCGTTAAACTGGGGGGGTCCCCATTGGGGTTAAACTGGGGGGGTCCCCGTTAAACTGGGGGGGTCCCCATTGGGGTTAAACTGGGGGGGTCCCCGTTAAACTGGGGGGGTCCCCATTGGGGTTAAACTGGGGGGGGTCCCCACAGGGGTTAAACTGGGGGGGTCCCCATTGGGGTTAAACTGGGGGGGGTCCCCACAGGGGTTAAACTGGGGGGGTCCCCGTTAAACTGGGGGGGTCCCCATTGGGGTTAAACTGGGGGGGGGGTCCCCACAGGGGTTCAACTGGGGGGGTCCCCATTGCGGTTAAACTGGGGGGGTCCCCGTTAAACTGGGGGGGTCCCCATTGGGGTTAAACTGGGGGGGTCCCCGTTAAACTGGGGGGGTCCCCATTGCGGTTAAACTGGGGGGGTCCCCATTGGGGTTAAACTGGGGGGGGTCCCCATTGGGGTTAAACTGGGGGGGATCCCCACAGGGGTTAAACTGGGGGGCGTCCCCATTGCGGTTAAACTGGGGGGGTCCCCGTTAAACTGGGGGGGGTCCCCATTGGGGTTAAACTGGGGGGGGGGTCCCCACAGGGGTTCAACTGGGGGGGTCCCCATTGGGGTTAAACTGGGGGGGTCCCCATTGGGGTTAAACTGGGGGGTGTCCCCACAGGGGTTAAACTGGGGGGGTCCCCGTTAAACTGGGGGGGGTCCCCATTGCGGTTAAACTGGGGGGGTCCCCATTGGGGTTAAACTGGGGGGGATCCCCACAGGGGTTAAACTGGGGGGGTCCCCACAGGGGTTAAACTGGGGGGGGTCCCCACTGGGGTTAAACTGGGGGGGGATCCCCACTGGGGTTAAACTGGGGGGGGTCCCCACAGGGGTTTAAACTGGGGGGGTCCCCACAGGGGTTAAACTGGGGGGGTCCCCATTGGGGTTAAACTGGGGGGGGTCCCCATTGGGGTTAAACTGGGGGGGTCCCCATTGGGGTTAAACTGGGGGGGTCCCCCCTGGGATCTGCTCCTGGCACCGGGAACCGGGAAAAGCCCCCTCCCCCCCCCCGATCCCGCCATGATGGGAACTCTGGGGGGACCCTGGGGGGGTCCCGGGGTTCCCCCCACTCCCGGTGCCCCCGGCCCCATTCCCAGCCCATTCCTGGGGCTGGGACCCGACGGATCAGAGGGATCCCCCCGATCCCAGTCCTGATCCCCGGGAGATTCCTGCTTCCCAGTCCGGGGGGGCCGTGGATTTGGGGGGACATTCCCAGACATTCCCTGCGGATCCCCCGGGGTCCATTCCCGGCCCCGGATCCCAAATCCCTGCGGATCCCCCAGGGTCCATTCCCGGCCCCGGATCCCAATTCCCGGGCTGGATCCCAATTCCCAGGTTGGATCCCAACCCCCAGGGCTGGATCCCAACCCCCAGGGCTGGATCCCAATTCCTGGCCCCGGATCCCCATTCCCAGCCCTGGATCCCAATCCCCAGGGCTGGATCCCAATTTCAGGGCCAGGATGCCAATCCTGGGACTGGATCCCAATTTCTGGGGCTGGATCCCAATTCCGGGCCTGGTTCCCCATTCCTGGGGCTAGATCCCAGTTCCCAGGCTGAATCCCAAATTGCAGCCCTGGATTCTCATTCCCAGGCTGGATCCCAGTTCCCAGGGCTGGATCCCCATTCCCGGCCCCAGATCCCCATTCGCAGGGCTGGATCCCAATTCCCGGCCCCAGATCCCAGTCCCCAGGGCTCGATCACAAATCCCAGCCCGGGATCCCAATTCCAGGGCTGGATCCGAATTCCCAGCCCTGGATCCCAATTCCTGGCCCCGGGTCCCCATTCCCGGCCCTGGATCCCCATTCCTAGGGCTGGATCCCCATTCCTGGGGCTGGATCCCAATCCCCGGGGCTGGATCCCCATTCCCAGCCCCGGATCCCAATTCCTGGCCCCGGGTCCCCATTCCCAGCCCTGGATCCCCATTTCCAGGGCTGGATCCCAATTCCTGGGCTCGATCCCAATTCTGGGGCTGGATCCTCATTCCAGGGCTGGATCCCCATTCCCAGCCATGGATCCCCATTCCTGGCCCTGGATCCCCATTGCCAGCCCCAGATCCCCATTGCCAGCCCTGGATCCCCATTGCCAGCCCCGGATCCCCAATTCCCAAATCCCAAAAAAGCCCCTGGGGACTCCGGGCAAGGCGGGAAGCGGCGGAGCCGTTGGTTTTATAGAGATCTGTACGGAGAGAGCGCAGGATCCCGCGGGATCCCACATTCCCACGGGGGATCCCACATTCCCACACGGAATCCCGCCACGTTCCCGTGCGGAATCCGGGTCCTTCTCTCGTGTCAAAACCCCAAGTCCAGTTCCGGGGTCGCTGCTCCCAATCCTGAAGTCCAGGGACCAATCCCAGAGCGGAGCCGGAGCGGGGAAATCCGGGAACACCGGAGCGGGATCCCCCGGAATTCCCGCGGGATCCCCCGGAGCGGAGCAGGGAATCGGAGGAGGGGCTGGAATTGGGGTCCCACGGGGTTTTGGGGTCCCCTCCCCCCCCAGCCTCGAGGATCCCGTGGGATTTGGGGCGTCCCTGGATTCCGGAGTCCTGCTGGATTTTAGGGTCCCACGGGATCGGGGGCGCTGCCAGGTTTTGGGGATCCCACTGGATTTTGGGATCCTATTGGATTTTGGGGTCCATCCCCCTGGATTTGGGGGCGTGGCGGCTCAGCCGGCTTTTGGGACTCTGTGGGATTTTGGGGATCCCACTGGAATTTGGGGCTCCCGGGGTGTTCCAGGTTTCCCCAGGATTTTGGATTCCACAGGATTTCGGGATCCCCAGGATTTCGGGCTCCTGTGGGATTCCGGGACCCCGGCGGGTTCGGTTTCGGGTGCTGCTGTTTCCTGGGATTTTCCGGGATTCGGGGATCCCTGGATTTCAGCTCCCACAGGATCTCAGGGCTCCGTGGCTCTCCGGATCCTGCGGATCCCCGGGAGATCCCCCCGGGACCACTTCCCCCGCCCCTCATTCCCTCGGGATCCCCCTTTTCCCGGGAAGGGCCCCATTCCCGGCGCTCCCGGGGGGAAGGATCCGGCTGCGGCGCGGCTCCGATGCCGGAACTTTGGGATTTGGGAACGCCTCGGGAGCACAGGAACCGAGGGATCCGCTGGGATCCTCTGGGATCCTTTGGGATTCTTCGCTGGGGTGCTCCGGGATGATCTGGGATTTTCCAGGATGCTCCAGGACACTCCGGGATCCTCCAGGATGCTCTGGGATCCCTTGGGATCCTCTGGGATGCTCCAGGATCTCCCGGGGTTCTCTGGGATGCTCTGGAATCCCTTGGGATGCTCCGGGATCTCCCGGGATCCTCCAGGATGCTCTGGGATCTCCTGGGGTCCTCTGGGATGCTCCGGGATTCTCTGGAATCTCCCAGGATCCTTTGTGATGCTCTGGGATGCTCTGGGATCTCCTGGGATCCTCTGGGATGCTCCGGGATCTCCTGGGGTCCTTTGGGATGCTCTGGGATCCCTTTGGGTCCTCCGGGATCCTCCAGGATGCTCCGGGATTCTCTGGGATGCTCTGGAATCCTTTGTGATGCTCCAGGATCTCCGGGGATCCTCCAGGATGCTCTGGGATCCCTTCGGGTCCTCCGGGATGCTCCGGGATCCTCCAGGATGCTCCAGGATTCTCTGGGACGCTCTGGAATCCCTTGTGATGCTCTGGGATGCTCCGGGACCCTCCAGGATGCTCCGGGATCCCTTCGGGTCCTCTGGGATCCTCCAGGATGCTCCGGGATCCCCTGGGATCCTCCAGGATGCTCCGGGATCCCCTGGGAACGATCCACGATCTCCAGGGATGCTCCAGGATTCCCCGGGACGCCTCCGTGGGGAGCGGCGGCTCCGGGGTCAGTGCGAAGCAGGAGGAGTCGCTTCCCTTTTCCCGGTCCTTTTCCGGGCCCTTTTCCGGGTCCTTTTCCCGGTCCTGTCCCAGTCCTTGTCCCGCTCCCGGCCTTAGGACACGGCCGGGGGTCCTTGGGCGTGGGCCGGCTCCGGGCCCGGGCAGCAGCGTGGGATCCTCGGGATACTCCTCGGGATACTCCTCGGGATACTCCTCGGGATACTCCTCGGGATACTCGTCGCCGTCCGGGAAGCACGGCCCCTCCCCCAGCTCGAAAAAGATGGAAGATCCCCGGATCCGACGTCCACGGCGCTGGAATCCACCAGGAAGAGCGGCTGCACCGTGCAGGGCACCAGCTGCTTCCCTGGAAAACAGGGATTGGGAATTGGGAATGTGGGATGGGGAATGGGGGATTGGGAATGGGGGATTGGGATTGGGAATGGGGGATTGGATTGGGGGATTGGGAATGGGATTGGGATAATCCACCAGGAAGAGCGGCTGCACCGTGCAGGGCACCAGCTGCTTCCCTGGAAAACAGGGATTGGGAATTGGGATTGGGGGATTGGGAATTGGGATTGGGGGATTGGGAATGGGGGATTGGGATTGGGAATGGGGGATTGGGAATGGGAATGGGGGATTGGGAATGGGGAATTGGGATAATCCACTGGGAACAGCGGCTGCACCGTGAAGGGCACCGGCTGCTTCCCTGGAAAACAGGGATTGGGAATTGGGATTGGGGGATTGGGAATGGGGGATTGGGAATTGGGATTGGGGGATTGGGATTGGGGGATTGGGAATGGGGGAATGGGAATTGCGATTGGGGGATTGGGAATGGGAATGAGGGATTGGGAATGTGGGATTGGGATTGGGGGATTGGGATTGGGGGATTGGGAATGGGGGATTGGGAATGGGGGATTGGGATTGGGGGATTGGGATTGGGGGATTGGGAATGGGATAATCCACCAGGAAGAGCGGCTGCACTGTGAAGGGCACCGGCTGCTTCCCTGGAAAACAGGGATTGGGAATTGGAATTGGGGGATTGGGATTGGGGGATTGGGAATGTGGGATTGGGAATTGGGATTGGGAATGGGGGATTGGGAATGGGGGACGGGCAGGGAAGGTCCGGGATGGGCAGCAGGGAATGTCCCAGCTCCGGGCTGGAATCCCAGGACAGTTTGGGTGGGAAGGGCTCTCTCATCCCATGGATCCCATCCCAATCCCAACCCCAATCCCATTATCCCATCCCATGGATCCAATCCCATCTCATCCCATGGATCCCATCCCAAAGATCCCAGCCCCATTATCCCATCCCATCCCATCCCATCCCATCCCATCCCATCCCATCCCATCCCATCCCAATCCCATTCCCACCTCAATCCCAATCCCATCCCATCCCATGGATCCCATTCCTATCCCATGGATCCCAATCCCAATCCCATGGATCCCAATCCCATTACCCCACCTCAATCCCAATCCCATGGATCCCATGGATCCCATGATCCCACAGATCCCCCTCTCCCGGGATCTCCGGCTGGGCCTGGGCCCATTCCCAGGCGGAGCAGCCCCGTTCCAGCCGCGCCCTTTGGGATTCCCGTGGCGTTCCCGGTCCCAATTCCCAGACCCCGATCCCAATCCTGATCCCTCTTTTCCCAGACCCCGATCCCAATCCTGATCCCTCTTTTCCTGGACCCCGATCCCAATCCCGGTCCCAATTCCCAGACCCCGATCCCAATCCCGGTCCCAATTCCCAGACCCCGATCCCAATCCCGATCCCTCTTTTCCCAGACCCCGATCCCAATCCTGGTCCCAATTCCCAGACCCTGATCCCAATCCTGGTCCCAATTCCCAGACCCCGATCCCAATCCCGATCCCTCTTTTCCTGGACCCCGATCCCAATCCCGGTCCCAATTCCCGGACCCCGATCCCAATCCCAGTCCCAATTCCCGGACCCCGATCCCAATCCTGATCCCTCTTTTCCCGGACCCCGATCCCAATCCCGATCCCTCTTTTCCAGCCCCGTCCCTCATTCCAGAGGGGAATTCCTGGTGGGAATACCGGAGTCCCCCGCGCCGGCCTCGGCCTCCGTCGGCTTCTGCTGCTCCTGGGACGAGAGGAGATCCTGGATCTGCCGGAATTCCGGGAATGATTTGCGTTTATTCCAAGGGTTTTTTTTAGGGATTCCGAAGCTGCTGCTCCCAATCCCGGGAATGCCCCGGGAGCCGAGGGAAAAATCCCAACCTCAGGCCCTGCTCATCCCAAATGTTCCCGGGAATTATCCGGGACAGGGAAAGCCTGGGAATGAGCCGGGGATGGTTCAGCATTCCTCGGACACCGCGGGTGTTCCCGGAGTAAATCCCGGCCTTGATCCCGATCCCGGCCCTGATCCCAATCCCAGACCCGATCCCGATCCTGGCCTTGATCCTGATCCCAGCCTCGCTCCCGATCCCGGCCCTGATCCCGATCCCAGCCCCGATCCTGATCCTGGTCTGGATCCTGATCCTGGCCCCGATCCCAATCCCAGTCCCAGATCCTGATCCGGCCCCACTCCCAATCCCAGCCCTGATCCTGATCCCAGCCCCAATCCTTATCCTGGCCCAGATCCCGATCCTGGTCCTGATCCCGATCCTGGCCTTGATCCTGATCCCGGTCCCAATCCTGATCCCAGCCCCGATCCTTATCCCAGCCCAGATCCCGATCCTGGCCCCGATCCCAGCTCTGATCGCAATCCTAGCCCCAATCCTGATCCCGGCCCCGATTCCGATCCCAGCCTCGATCCTAGCCCCGATCCCAATCCCAATCCCGGCCCCAATCCCAATCTGGGCCTCAATCTTGATCCCAGGCTTGATCCCGATCCTGGCCCCAATCCTGATCCCGGCCTCGATGCCGATCCTGGCTCCAATCCCGGCCCCAATCCTGATCCTGGCCTTGATCCTGATCCCAGCCCCAATTCCAGCTCCAATCCCAATCCCAGCCCTGATCCCAATCCTGGCCTCAATCCCAGCCCCAATCCCAACCCCAGCCCCGATCCCAGACCTGATCTCAGCTCTGATCCCAATCCTGGCCTTGATCCTGATCCTGGCCCTAATCCCAGCCAGCCCTGATCCCAATCCTGGTCTCCTCAATCCCAGCCCTGATCCCGACCCCAGCCCCAACCTCAGCACCGATCCCAGCCCTGATCCCAGACCTGATCTCAGCTCTGATCCCAATCCTGGCCTCAATCCCAGCCCCAATCCCGATCCCAGCCCTGATCCCAGACCTGATCTCAGCTCTGATCCCAATCCTGGCCTTGATCCTGATCCTGGCCCTGATCCCAGCCCCAATTCCAGCTCTGATCCCAATCCCAGCCCCAATCCCAACCCCTGCGCTGATCCCAGCCCCGATCCCAGCCCTGATCCAGATCTCAGCTCTGATCCCAATCCTGGCCTTGATCCCAACCCTGATCCCGATCCCCACCCCGATCCCAATCCCAGCCCCAATCCCGACTCCAGCCCCAATCCCAATCCTGGCCTCGATCCCAGCCCCGATCCTCATCCCAGCACTGATCCCGATCCTGGCCTTGATCCCAATCCTGGCCTCAATCCCAGCCCTGATCCCAGCTCTGATGCAAATCCTGGCCTCGATCCCAGCTCTGATCCCGATCCCAGCCCCAATCCCAATCCCAGCCCCGATCCTGATCCCAGCCTCAATCCCAGCCCCAATCCCAGCTCTGATCCCGATCCCAGCCCCGATCCTGATCCCAGCCCTGATCCCGATCCCAGCCTCAATCCCAGCCCCAATCCCAGCCCCGATCCCAATCCCAGCCCCGATCCTGATCCCAGCCTCAATCCCAGCCCCAATCCCAGCCCTGATCCCGATCCCAGCCCCGATCCCAATCCCAGCCCTGATCCCGATCCCAGCCTCAATCCCAGCCCCAATCCCAGCCCTGATCCCGATCCCAGCCTCAAACCCAGCTCTGATCCTGACCCCAGCTCTGATCCCGACCCCAGCCCTGATCCCGATCCCAGTCCTGATCCCAGCCCCGATCCCGGCCCCGATCCCGAATTTCCCCTCTGGATTCCGGCTCTTCCCGGCCCCCAACCCCCCCCAGTCCCCATCCCATGGGATCGGGAATTCCTGAGCTGCTCTGGGTGCCTCTCCCGCATTCCAGGGGTGGATCCCAAAGGAGGATCCCAAAGGAGCTTTTCCTTCGGGAAAATCCTCGGGAATGACACCGGGGGATCCCTGGGATCTCCCCCATTCCCATCCCCTGGAATCTCCTCTTGGAATCTCCCCAAAAAGGACCCAAATCCCGGGATTCTGGAGCCCCCTCGGGACATTCCCGGGCTGGGATTTGGGATTGGCTTTCCAGGGAATTTCGGGCCTCCAATCCAAGGATTTTCCCGGGGAAATCCGGGATGTTGGGATGGGAAACGGGAAGATCCCGGAGCAGCTTCCAGGTCCCTTCCCGAGCTTCCCAGGGGCTGGAAAATCTGGGATTTTCCCTCATTTTTTTTGGGGGGGGGGGGGGGGGAGGGGTTCACTGGGATTGTTCCCGCCGGGAATTCCCCAAGGCCGCCTCCCTCCGGCCGGAATTCCAAGAGAATCCCGGGAATTCTGAGCTCACACTGGCCAAGCTGCTGTCCAGGTCCGGCAGGGTCACGTCCGGCACCGCCATGGACGGGCTGAAGAGCTGCGGGAAAAGCGGGAATGGGACACCGGGAAGGGCGGAATTCCCGGGAGAGACGCGCTGGGAGCCAGGGAATGGATCCCGGGATGGTCCCAGTGGGAATTCCCGGGATAAACCCGACCAGGGAATGGATCCCGGGATGGTCCCAGTGGGAATTCCCGGGACAAAAATGGATCCTGGGATGGTCCCAGTGGGAATTCCTGGGACAAACCTGACCAGGGAATGGATCCCGGGATGGTCCCAGTGGGAATTCCTGGGATAAAAATAGATCCCGGGATGGTCCCACTGGGAATTCCTGGGACAAAAATGGATCCTGGGATGGTCCCAGTGGGAATTCCCGAGATAAACCCATCCTGAGCCAGAAATTCCTGGGATAAACCCGACCAGGGAACGGATCCTGGGATGGTCCCAGTGGGAATTCCTGGGATAAACCCGACCAGGGAACGGATCCTGGGATGGTCCCAGTGGGAATTCCTGGGATAAACCCATCCTGAGCCAGGAATTCCCGGGACAAACCCGACCAGGAATGGCTCTTGGAATGGTCCCAATAGGGATTCCTGGGATAAACCCAACCAGGGAATGGATCCTGGGATGGTCCCAGTGGGAATTCCCGGGACAAAAATGGATCCTGGGATGGTCTCAGTGGGAATTCCTGGGACAAAAATGGATCCTGGGATAGTCCCAGTGGGAATTCCCGGGATAAACCTGACCAGGGAATGAATCCTGGGATGGTCCCAGTGGGAATTCCCGGGATAAACCTGACCAGGGAATGGATCCCGGGATGGTCCCAGTGGGAATTCCCGGGATAAAAATGGATCCTGGGATGGTCCCAGTGGGAATTCCCGGGACAAAGCTGACCTGATCCAGGAATTCCAGGGATAAACCCTCCCTGATCCCAGCGGGAGGAGCCCCCAGCACTCAAATCCCCAAGTCCAGCCGGGTTTATCGAAAGGCTCCCGGAGGATTTTGGGGCCCGGGAATTGAGGAATGCCGGGAATTGGGGAATGTTGGGAATTGGGGAATGTTGGGAACCTGGGAATGCCGGGAATTGGGGAACACTGGGAAGCCGGGAATTCCGGGGACTGGGGACGCTGGGAATTGGGGAATGTTGGGAACCTGGGAACGCTGGGAATTGGGGAACGCCGGGAACCCGGGAACGCCGGGAATTGGGAATGCCGAGAATTGGGGAACACTGGGAATTAGGGAATGACAGGAATGGGGAACACCGGGAATTGGGGAACACCGGGAACCCGGGAATGCTGGGAATTGGGAATGCTGGGAATTGGGGAACACCGGGAATTGGGAACACTGGGAATTGGGAATTCCAGGAAAGGGGAACACCGGGAATTGGGAACGCCAGGAATTGGGAACACTGGGAATTGGGTACACCAGGAATTAGGAATGCTGGGAATTGGGGAACACTGGGAATTGGGGAATGCTGGGAACCCGGGAACGCTGGGAATTGGGAATGCCGGGAATTGGGGAACACCGGGAATTGGGAATTCCGGGAATTGGGGAATTTGGGAATTCTGGGAATTGGGAAATGTTGGGAACTGAGAATTCCGGGAATGGGGAACACCGGGAATTGGGGAACACTGGGAACCTGGGAATTGGGAACGCCAGGAATCGGGGAATTTGGGAATTGGGGAACACCGGGAATTGGGGAATTGGGAAATGCTGGGAATTGGGAAATGCTGGGAATTGGGGAATTGGGAACGCCGGGAACTGGGGAACACTGGGAACCTGGGAATTCCGGGAATTGGGGAATTTGGTGAATTCCTGGAATGGGGAACGCCGGGAATTGGGAATTCCGGGAATTGGGGAACTGGGGAATTCCGGGACTTGGGGAATTTAGGAATTCTGGGAATTGGGGAACGCTGGGAATGGGGAACGGCGGGAATTGGGAATTCCGGGACTTGGGGAACTGGGGAATTCCGGGACTTGGGGAATTTGGGAATTCTGGGAATTGGGGAACGGCGGGAATGGGGAAGGGCGGAGCTCACGTCCAGCAGCGCGCTGTCCACGCTGAAGCCGTGCGAGCTCAGCAGCGCCTGCAGATTGTCCAGGCTGGAGTCGATCGTGTCCAGGTGCTCGTTCAGCTCATTCCTGCTGGGAACGGCCCCAAAACAGCGGGATCAGGGCCGGGAACGGGCATGGAAAGCGGGATCGGGCCGGGAATGGGCACGGGACAGCGGGATTGGGGACGGGAATGGGCATGGAAAGTGGGATTGGGGCTGGGAATGGGCATGGAACCAGGGATTGGGGTGGGAATGGGCACGGGACAGCAGGATCAGGGCTGGGAATGGGCAGGGGACAGTGGGATCGGGGCTGGGAAACTGGGAATGGTCAAGGGAAACTGGGATTGTGGCCGGGAACGGGCATGGAACCAGGGATCGGGGTGGGAATGGGCACGGGACAGCGGGATCAGGGAGGGAATGGGCATGGAACCAGGGATCGGGGTGGGAATGGGCATGGAAAGCGGGATTGGGGTGGGAATGGGCACGGGAAAGTGGGATTGGGGTGGGAATGGGCATGGAACCAGGGATTGGGGTGGGAATGGGCATGGAAAGCGGGATTGGGGTGGGAATGGGCACGGGAAAGTGGGATTGGGGTGGGAATGGGCATGGAAACAGGGATCGGGGTGGGAATGGGCATGGAAAGCGGGATTGGGGTGGGAATGGGCACGGGAAAGTGGGATTGGGGTGGGAATGGGCATGGAACCAGGGATCGGGGTGGGAATGGGCATGGAAAGCGGGATCGGGGTGGGAACGGGCACGGGAAAGTGGGATTGGGGTGGGAATGGGCATGGAACCAGGGATTGGGGTGGGAATGGGCATGGAACCAGGGATTGGGGTGGGAATGGGCACGGGGAAAGCGGGATCAGGGTGGGAACGGGCACGGGAAAGTGGGATTGGGGTGGGAATGGGCAGGGGACAGCGGGATTGGGGCTGGGCAACTGGGAATGGTCAAGGGAAACTGGGATTGGGGCCGGGAATGGGCATGGAACCAGGGATTGGGGTAGGAACGGGCATGGAAACCAGGATTGGGGCCGGGGATGGGATCGGGATCGGGGCTGGGATTGGGATCGGGGCTGGGATCGGGATCAGGGCTGGGACTGGGATTGGGGCTGGGATCAGGATCGGGGCTGGGATCAGGGCTGGGATCAGGATCGGGGCTGGGATCGGGGCTGGGATCGGGATCGGGTCTGGGAGATTGGGAAGGAGAAGGAATCTGGGATATCCCGAGGGAAGCGTGGCCGGAATTCCGAGGGAAACCCCGACTCCCCCCACCCTCCGCTCCCTCCAGGAACGGAAATTTTGGGAATGTTGCCCTCCTTCCCTGCCTGCGAGAATCCCGGGAATTCCAACCCAGGGGGACCCTCCTGGGGAGCCCCATCCCGGAATCCCGGTAATCCCAGGAATCCCAACCCTGGGGAGCCCCATCCCAGAATTGTGGGAATTCTGGGAATCCCAACCCAGGGGGGGCCCATCCCGGAATTCCAGGAATCCCAACCCAGGGGGACCCTCCCGAGGAGCCCCATCCCGGAATCCTGGGAATCTCGGGAATCCCAACCTGGGGGACCCTCCTGGGGAGCCCCATCCTGGAATTCCGGGAATCCCAACCCTGGGGAGCCCCATCCCGGAATTGTGGGAATTCTGGGAATCCCAACCCAGGGGGACCCTCCCGAGGAGCCCCATCCCAGAATCCTGGGAATCTCGGGAATCCCAAGCCAGGGGAGCCCCCTCCCGGAATCCCAGGAATCCCAACCCAGGAGGACCTGGGAATCTCGGGAATCCTGGGAATCTCGGGAATCCCAAGCCAGGGGAGCCCCCTCCCGGAATCCCGGGAATTCCCGGCGCTCACTTGTCGAGGCAGGCGACGCTCAGGCACTTTTCCTGGGATTGGGGATTCCCGGGAGCGGCTCCGGGCTCGTTTTCCCGCAGGATGGAGTCGATGAAGGTCGAGGGGGACAGGGGGGTCTCGGCTCCCGGCGCGGCGTTCCCGGAATTCCCGGAATTCCCAGGATTCCCGGGATTGCCGGCGTTGGGCTCCTCCACGTGCGGGCTCGGCGCGGGGCTGGGCGGCTCCTCCTTGATCCGGATCACCGGGCTGCTCCTGTGGAAAAGCGGGAATGAGGGGCGGGAAGGGCGGGAATGGATGCTGGGAACGATGGGAATGACGGGGATAAATAATGGGAATGATGGGAATAAATAATGGGAATGATGGGGATAAATAATGGGAATAATGGGAATGATGGGAATAAATAATGGGAATGATGAGGGATAAATAATGGGAATGATGGGGATAAATAATGGGAATGATGGGAATGATGGGGATAAATAATGGGAATGATGGGGATAAATAATGGGAATGATGGGGGATAAATAATGGGAATGATGGGAATAAATAATGGGAATAATGGGAATGATGGGAATAAATAATGGGAATGATGGGGCACAAATAATGGGAATAATGGGAATGAATGGTGGGAATGATGGGAATAAATAATGGGAATGATGGGAATGAAGGATGGGAATGAATGAGAGAATAAATGAGGGGAATGATTGGAAAAGTGATGGGAATAAATAATGGGAATGATGGGGGATAAATAATGGGAATAATGGGAATGATGGGAATAAATGATGGGAATGAAGGGAATAAACAATGGGAACGAATAATGGGAATGATGGGAATGATGGGAAAAAATAATGGGAATGATGGGAAAAAAGGATGGAATAAATGACAGGAATGACAGAAAAAAATAATGGGAATAAATTATAGGAATGATGGGAAAAACGGGAATAAATAATGGAAAAATGATGGCAATGATGAGAATAAATAATGGGAATGATGGGAATAAATAATGGAATAAATGGCAGGAAAAATTGGAAGAAGTGATGGGAATAAATTATGGGAATGATGGGAATAAATGATGGAAAAACGATGGGAATGATGGAAATAAATAATGGGAATGACAGGAATGATGGGAAGGAAGGGAATAAATAACAGGAATAAATAAAGGGAACGATGGGGATAAATAAGGGAAAAACGATGGGAATAAACAACGGGAATAAATGGCGGGAATAAACAATGGGAACGAATAATGGGAATGAATAATGGAAATGATGGGAAAAAATAATGAGAATGATGGGAAAAAAGGATGGAATAAATGACAGGAATGACAGAAAAAAAAAATGGGAATAAATTATGGGAATGATGGGAAAAACGGGAATAAATAACGGAAAAATGATGGGAATGATGGGAAAGATGGGAATAAATGGGAATGATGGGAATAAATAATGGAAAAATGATGGGAATAAATAATGGAAAAATGATGGGAATGATGGGAATAAATGATGGGAATGATGGGAACAATGGGAATAAATGGAAAAATGATGGGAATAAATAATGGAATAAATGGCAGGAATAATGGGAATAAATTATGGGAATAAATTATGGGAATGATGGGAATAAATAATGGAAAAATGATGGAAATGATGGGGGATAAATAATGGGAATAAATGACGGGAATAAATAATAGGAATGATAGAAATAAAAAATGGGAATAAATAGGAATGATGGGAATAAATAATGGGAATGATGGGAATACAAAATGGAATAAACAATGAAAATGACAGGAAAAAGTAACAAGAATAAACAATGGGAATGATGAGAATAAATAATGGAAAATGATGGGAATGATGGGAATAAATAATGGAAAATGATGGGAATGATGGGAATAAATAATGGGAATAACAGGAACGATGAGAATAAATAATAGGAATAAATAATGGGAATGATGGGAATAAATGATGGGAATGATGGGAATGATGGGAATAAATAATGGGAATGATGGGAATAAATAATGGAATAAATGATGGGAATGATGGCAAAAGTAATGGCAATAAATAACGGGAATGATGGGAATAACGGGAATAAATAATTGGGAGTGATGGGAATGATGGGAATATAATGGGAATATAATGGGAATATAATGGGAGTAACAAGAATGAATAATGGGAATAAAGGGAATGATGGGAATGATGGGAATAAATAATGGGAATAAAGGGAATGATGGGAAAGGTAATGGGAATGATGAGAATAAAGGGAATAATGGGAATGATGGGAATGAATAATAGAAATAACGGGAATGATGGGAATAACGGGAACAAACGATGGAAAAAATGATGGCAAAAATGGGAATAAATAATAAGAGTAATGGGAATGATGGGAACGATGGGAATAACGGGAATATAATGGGAGTAACGGGAATGAATAATGGGAATGATGGGAATAACGGGAATGGGCTGGAAGGGTGGGATTAGGGAGGGAATTCTTGGCCCGGGTGGGATGAGAATCCCGGGATGAGGGAATGGGAATGAGCTGGGAATGAGCTGGGAATGAGCTGGGAATGGGCTGGGAATGAGCTGGGAATGGGCTGGGAATGAGCTGGGAATGAGCTGGGAATGGGCTGGGAATGAGCTGGGAATGAGCTGGGAATGAGCTGGGAATGGGCTGGGAATGAGCTGGGAATGAGCTGGGAATGGGCTGGGAATGGGCTGGGAATGGGCTGGGAATGAGCTGGGAATGAGCTGGGAATGGGCTGGGAATGGGCTGGGAATGGGCTGGGAATGAGCTGGGAATGAGCTGGGAATGAGCTGGGAATGAGCTGGGAATGAGCAGGGGGAGCCGGGGAATTCCAGGAGAGGCCGGAGCCCCTTGCAGGGCCTTTTCCAGAGGTTTTTCCAGCACAGCTGGAGAGGGCCTTGGGATAAAGGCTGCAGGGGCAGGAGCCAGGGGGGGGTTAGGGAATTTTGAGGGGTTTTTAGGGAATTTTTAGGGGTCCTTTTAGGGAATTTTGAGGGTTTTTTTCAGGGAATTTTGAGGGTTTTTTTTAGGGTATTTTGAGGGGTCCTTTTAGGGAATTTTGAAGGGTTTTTTAGGGAATTTTCAGGGTTTTTTTGGGGGGGGAATTTTTAGGGTTTTTTTTTTAGGGAATTTTTTGGGGTCCTTTTAGGGAATTTTCAGGGTCTTTTTTAGGGAATTTTCAGGGGTCTTTTTTAGGGAATTTTAAGGGTTTTTTTAGGGAATTTCCAGGGGGTTTTTAGGGAATTTTGAGGGGTTTTTAGGGAATGACCCCGCGGAGTTGCTGCGCTGGGAGCTGGGAATGGCAGCTGGAACCCCCCGGGATGGAGGGAATGGGATAAAGGGAGAGCTGGGAATGGGCTGGGAATGAGCAGGGAATGGGCTGGGAATGGGCTGGGAATGAGCTGGGAATGGGCTGGGAATGGGCTGGGAATGGGCTGGGAATGAGCTGGGAATGAGCTGGGAATGAGCTGGGAATGGGCTGGGAATGAGCTGGGAATGAGCTGGGAATGGGCTGGGAATGGGCTGGGAATGAGCTGGGAATGAGCTGGGAATGAGCTGGGAATGAGCTGGGAATGGGCTGGGAATGAGCTGGGAATGGGCTGGGAATGGGCTGGGAATGAGCAGGGGGAGCCGGGGAATTCCAGGAGAGGCCGGAGCCCCTTGCAGGGCCTTTTCCAGAGGTTTTTCCAGCACAGCTGGAGAGGGCCTTGGGATAAAGGCTGCAGGGGCAGGAGCCAGGGGGGGGTTAGGGAATTTTGAGGGGTTTTTAGGGAATTTTTAGGGGTCCTTTTAGGGAATTTTGAGGGTTTTTTTCAGGGAATTTTGAGGGTTTTTTTTAGGGTATTTTGAGGGGTCCTTTTAGGGAATTTTGAAGGGTTTTTTAGGGAATTTTCAGGGTTTTTTTGGGGGGGGAATTTTTAGGGTTTTTTTTTTAGGGAATTTTTTGGGGTCCTTTTAGGGAATTTTCAGGGTCTTTTTTAGGGAATTTTCAGGGGTCTTTTTTAGGGAATTTTAAGGGTTTTTTTAGGGAATTTCCAGGGGGTTTTTAGGGAATTTTGAGGGGTTTTTAGGGAATGACCCCGCGGAGTTGCTGCGCTGGGAGCTGGGAATGGCAGCTGGAACCCCCCGGGATGGAGGGAATGGGATAAAGGGAGAGCTGGGAATGGGCTGGGAATGAGCTGGGAATGGGCTGGGAATGAGCTGGGAATGAGCTGGGAATGAGCTGGGAATGGGCTGGGAATGAGCTGGGAATGAGCTGGGAATGGGCTGGGAATGAGCTGGGAATGGGCTGGGAATGGGCTGGGAATGAGCAGGGGGAGCCGGGGAATTCCAGGAGAGGCCGGAGCCCCTTGCAGGGCCTTTTCCAGAGGTTTTTCCAGCACAGCTGGAGAGGGCCTTGGGATAAAGGCTGCAGGGGCAGGAGCCAGGCAATGGCTTCCCCCTGGAATTTTGGGATCTGGGGAATCCATTCCTGCCCGCCAGGGAATTCCCAGAGAATCCCTGGAACGATCCCGGCACAGCGGGAGCTGCTGGGATGATCCCAGAGCCCCTTCCCACCCCAAATCATCCCGGAATTCCAGGAAAAAAAAGCCGAGGAGAAGCAGTTCCCGAATATTCCTGAGCCCCGTTCCATCCCCATCCCGCCTTTCCCGGCCACCTCGGAGCATTCCCAGGATCCAGAGGCTCCCAAGCAGCTTCCCAGGGAATTTTTAGTGGGATGAAGACCCAATTCCAGAGGGACAAATCCCAACCTCTGGAATGGGAACAGGGCCTGAGTTCTCCCCCTCCCTGAGCCGTTTTCCAGGGAATTCTCAATCCCAACCTCTGGAATGGGAACTGGACTGAATCCAACCCACCCCGAGCTCTTTTCCAGGGAATTTTGGGTGGGATAAAACCCCAATTCCAGATGGAATTTTCAATCCCAGTCTCTGGAATCTGAACACGCCCAAGCTCCTCCCTCATTCTGCCCCCCCCCGAGCTCTTTCCCAGGGAATTTTCAATGGGATAAAACCCCAATTCCCGAGGGACAAATCCCAACCTCTGGAATGGCAACAGGGCCTGAGTTCTCCCCCTCCCTGAGCTTTTTTCCAGGGAATTTTCAATGGGATAAAGACCCAATTCCAGAGGGACAAATCCCAACCTCTGGAATGGGAACTGGACTGGATCCAACCCACCCCGAGCTCTTTTCCAGGGAATTTTCAATAGGATAAAGACCCAATTCCAGAGAGACAAATCCCAACTGATTTCACCCTCCCCGAGCTCTTTTCCAGAGAATTTCCAACTGGATAAAGACCCAATTCCAGAGGGACAAATCCCAGCTGAGTCTGCCCCCCCCCCCAGCTCTTTTCCAGGGAATTTCCAACTGGATAAAACCCAATTCCAGAGGGACAAATCCCAACCTCTGGAATGGGAACAGGGGCTGAGTTCTCCCCCTCCCGGAGCCCTTTTCCAGGGAATTCCCGCCGGGATAAGCCCGCGATTCCGGGCTTTGGCTGCCTGGCTCTGGAGGAAAAGGAGCTTTCCCAGGGATTTTTTGGGATGCGATTCCCACCTCCCGTCCAGGCTCCCGCCGGGAGAGGCCTCGGGGCTGGACGGGGGCAGCTCGGTCACGTCCGAGATGATGGGGCCGGAATTGGCGCCGGAATCCGGGGAATACAGAGCGGAGCCGCCGAAGGCCGGGGACGGAGCCTGGAATGGGAAAGGCGGGGTCAGGGGTGGGATCCCGGAATTCCTGGGAAAAGCAGGGCTGGGACACCCGAAATTCCCAGGGAAAAGGTGGGGAAGAGTCCCAGAATTCCCAGGGAAAAGGTGGGGAAGAGCCCCAGAATTCCAAGGAAAAAGGAGGGGTAGATCCCAAAATTCCAAGGGAAAAGTGGAGCGGGAGTCCAAAATTCCAAGGAGAAAGGAGGGGTAGAGCCCAAAATTTCCAAGGGAAAAGGGGGGGAACAGTCCCAAAATCCCAAGGGAAAATGTAGAGCAGGAGCCCAAAATTCCCAGAAAAAAGGTGGGGTGGGACCCCAAAATTCCTAAGAGAAAGCAGGGGTAGGTCCCAAAATTCCCAAGGGAAAAGGTGGGGAAGAGTCCCAAAACTCCAAGGGAAAAGTGGAGCGGGAGCCCAAAATTCCAAGGAGAAAGGAGGAGTAGATCCCAAAATTTCCAAGGGAAAAGGTGGGGAAGAGCCACAGAATTCCAGGAAAAAGGTGGAGCAGGACCCCAAAATTCCCAGGGAAAAGGAGGGGCAGAGCCCAAAATTTCTAAAGGAAAAGGTGGGGAAGAGTCCCAAAATTCCAAGGGAAAAGGTGGAAGCGGGAGCTCAAAATTCCCAGGAAAAAGGTGGGGAAGACTCCAGCAATCCCAGTCCTTTTTCCCAGTCCTTTTTCCATCCCATTCCCATAAATCCCACCCCTCATTCCCATTCCCACCAAATCCCCTTCCCACAAATCCCCATCCCAAGAAATCCTCACCCCATTCCCACCAATCCCACCCCTCCCCTCATCCTCATTCCCACCAATCCCAGTCCTTTTCCCCCCATTCCCACCAATCCCATTCCCATCAATCCCATTCCCACAAATTCCTGTCCCCATCAATCCCATTCCCACCGATCCCACCCCTCATTCCCATTCCCCTCATTCCCATTCCCACCCCCCATCCCCATTCCCACTGATCTCATTCCCACCAATCCCATTCCTCATCCCATTCCCAATAAATCCCAGCTCCCATCCCATTCCCACCATTCCCATTCCCACCATTCCCATTCCCACAAATTCCTGTCCCCGTTCCCATTCCCACCGATCCCACCCCTCATTCCCATTCCCAATAAATCCCAGCTCCCATCCCATTCCCACCAATCCCAATCCCACAAATTCCTGTCCCCATCAATCCCATTCCCACCGATCCCACCCCTCATTCCCATTCCCCTCCTTCCCATTCCCACCGATCCCATTCCCACCAATCCCATTCCTCATCCCATTCCTAATAAATCCCACCTCCCATCCCATTCCCACCAATCCCTGTCCCCATTCCCATTCCCATTCCCACCAATCCCATTCCCATAAATCCCACCCCTCATTCCCATTCCCACCGATCCCATTCCCACTGATCTCATTCCCACCAATCCCATTCCCACCAATTCCACCCCTCATTCCCATTCCCACCAATCCCATTCCTCATCCCATTCCCAATAAACCCCAGCTCCCATCCCATTCCCACCATTCCCATTCCCACCAATCCCTGTCCCCGTTCCCATTCCCACCATTCCCATTCCCACCAGTCCCTGTCTCCGTTCCCATTCCCACCGATCCCATTCCCACTGATCCCACCCCTCATTCCCATTCCCACCATTCCCATTCCCACCAATCCCTGTCCCCGTTCCCATTCCCACCATTCCCATTCCCACCATTCCCATTCCCACCAATCCCTGTCTCCATTCCCAGTCCCACCATTCCCATTCCCACCAGTCCCCGTCCCCGTTCCCATTCCCACCATTCCCATTCCCACCATTCCCATTCCCACCATTCCCATTCCCACCAATCCCTGTCTCCGTTCCCATTCCCACCGATCCCATTCCCACCAATCCCTGTCCCCGTTCCCATTCCCACCGATCCCATTCCCCCCCCATCCCCACCCCCTCCCTCCCCATTCCCGCTTTTCCGGGCTGGCTCACGGCGTAGGGGGAGTTCCCGTGGACGTGTTCCAGGGAATATTGCCGGCTGTACTTGGGCATGGAATGCGCGGAGCCGCCGTCGTTCAGCATCAGCGGGCTGCCCGTTCCCGGGAAATCCCGGGAAAAAAACCCCGGAGTCAGCGCCGGGAATGCATCCCGCACATCCCAAGGAATCCATCCCGGGGAATCCATCCCGCACATCCCAGAGAATCCATCCCAGAGAATCCATCCCAGAGAATCCATCCCACAGGATCCATCCCGGAGAATCCATCCCAGAGAATCCATCCCAGAGAATCCATCCCACAGAATCCATCCCACAGAATCCATCCCAGAGAATCCATCCCACAGAATCCATCCCGCAGAATCCATCCCAGAGAATCCATCCCACACATCCCAGAGAATCCATCCCAGAGAATCCATCCTGGAGAATCCATCCCACAGAATCCATCCCACAGAATCCATCCCGCAGGATCCATCCCAGAGAATCCATCCCAAAGGATCCATCCCAGAGAATCCATCCCAAAGAATCCATCCCGCAGAATCCATCCCACAGAATCCATCCCACAGAATCCATCCCAGAGGATCCATCCCAGAGGATCCATCCCACAGAATCCATCCCAGAGGATCCATCCCAAAGAATCCATCCCAAAGAATCCATCCCACAGAATCCATCCCACAGAATCCATCCCAGAGGATCCATCCCACAGAATCCATCCCAAAGAATCCATCCCACACATCCCAAAGAATCCATCCCAGAGGATCCATCCCACAGAATCCATCCCACAGGATCCATCCCAAAGAATCCATCCCGCAGAACCCATCCCGCAGAATCCATCCCACAGAATCCATCCCACAGGATCCATCCCACAGGATCCATCCCAGAGAATCCATCCCACAGAATCCATCCCAGAGGATCCATCCCACAGAATCCATCCCACAGAATCCATCCCGGAGAATCCATCCCACAGAATCCATCCCACAGGATCCATCCCAGAGGATCCATCCCAGAGAATCCATCCCAGAGGATCCATCCCAGAGGATCCATCCCACAGAATCCATCCCACAGAATCCATCCCGCACATCCCAAAGAATCCATCCCAAAGAATCCATCCCAAAGAATCCATCTCGCAGAATCCATCCCAGAGAATCCATCTCGCAGAATCCATCCCGGAGAATCCATCCCACAGAATCCATCCCACAGAATCCATCCCGGAGAATCCATCCCACAGAATCCATCCCACAGAATCCATCCCGGAGAATCCATCCCACAGAATCCATCCCACAGAATCCATCCCGGAGAATCCATCCCAGAGAATCCATCCCACACATCCCAGAGAATCCATCCCACAGAATCCATCCCACAGAATCCATCCCAGAGAATCCATCCCAGAGGATCCATCCCAGAGAATCCATCCCAGAGGATCCATCCCGGAGAATCCATCCCACACATCCCACAGAATCCATCCCAGAGGATCCATCCCACAGAATCCATCCCAGAGGATCCATCCCACAGAATCCATTCCCGCCATTCCCAGGATTTCCCTCCCTCTCCCCATCCCCGCCATTCCCATTCCCATTCGGATCCCGTTTTTCCCAGGATTCCCCCTCCCACCCCCCCCGAGGATATTCCAAGGAATTCCCCCCCCCCCCCCCCTTTCCCGGGGGCCGGAATTCCGGGATTTGGGAATCCCGCTCACATTTTCCGCTTGACGCCCAGGATGCGATTGGACTGCACGAGCGAGATCAGGAACTGGATCAGCTGCGGGCAAAGGCGGCAGCGGCCTCAGCGGCACTGGGAGCGACTGGGAGCAACTGGGAGCGACTGGGAGGGACTGGGAGAGACTGGGAGCGACTGGGAGGGACTGGGAGGGACTGGGAGGGACTGGGAGCGACTGGGAGCGACTGGGAGGGACTGGGAGGGACTGGGAGAGACTGGGAGAGACTGGGAGCAACTGGGAGCGACTGGGAGGGACTGGGAGCGACTGGGAGGGACTGGGAGGGACTGGGAGCGACTGGGAGCGACTGGGAGCGACTGGGAGGGAACTGGGAGGGACTGGGAGGGACTGGGAGGGACTGGGAGGGAACTGGGAGCAATGGGATGGACTAGGATTGGAACTGGGAGCAAGTGGGAGCAAGTGGGAGGGGACTGGGAGGGAGTGGAAGGGACTGGGAGGGAACTGGGAGGGAACTGGGAGGGACTGGGAGGAAACTGGGAGGGAACTGGGAGGGATTAGGAGGGGATTGGGAGGGGACTGGGATTGGAACTGGGAGAAACTGGGAGCAAGTGGGAGAGACTGGGAGCAACTGGGAGGGGACTGGGAGGGACTGGGAATGGACTGGGAGTGACTGGGAGGGGGAATTTGGGCTGGAAAATCGGGAATTGGGCTGGAAATGCGGGAATTGGGGCCAGAAATTCGGGAATTGGGCTGGAAATTTGGGAATTGGGGCTGGAAAATCAGAATTGGGGCCGGAAATTTGGGAATTGGGCTGGAAATTTAGGAATTAGGGCTGGAAAAGCGGGAATCGGGGCTGGAAATTTGGGAATTAGAGCCGGAAATTTGGGAATTGGGGCAGGAAAATCAGAATTGGGGCGGGAAATTTGGGAATTGGGGCTGGAAATTTGGGAATTGGGGCGGGAAGTGTGGGAATTGGGGCTGGAAATCCGGGAATTGGGGCTGGAAATGCGGGAATTGGGGCTGGAAATGCGGGAATTGGGGCTGGAAATGCGGGAATTGGGGCAGGAAAATCAGAATTGGGGCTGGAAATTTGGGAATTGGGCTGGAAATTTGGGAATTGGAGCTGGAAATTTGGGAATTGGGGCGGGAAGTGTGGGAATTGGGGCCGGAAATCCGGGAATTGGGGCCGGAAATCCGGGAATTGGGGCCGGAAAATCGGGAATTGGGGCTGGAAATGCGGGAATTGGGGCAGGAAAATCAGAATTGGGGCTGGAAATTTGGGAATTGGGGCCAGAAATTCGGGAATTGGGCTGGAAATTTGGGAATTGGGGCCAGAAATTCAGGAATTAGGGCTGGAAATTTGGGAATTGGGGCAGGAAAATCAGAATTGGGGCCGGAAATTTGGGAATTGGGCTGGAAATTTAGGAATTAGGGCTGGAAAAGCGGGAATCGGGGCTGGAAATGCGGGAATTGGGGCCAGAAATTCGGGAATTGGGGCCAGAAATTTGGGAATTGGGGCTGGAAATTTGGGAATTGGGGCGGGAAGTGCGGGACTGACCTTGTTGACCACCTTCTGCTGCTGGGCGTGCTTCTGGCGCAGCGAGGCCACCTCCCGCCACAGCGCCTCGTTCTCGCTGCGCCCGCCGGCAGCGCCCCGAAAAGAGGGAAAGGATCCCGTGGGAATGGATCCCGTGGGAAAGGATCCCGTGGGAAAGGATCCCGTGGGAAAAGGGCCCGTGGGAATGGATCCCGTGGGAATGAATCCCGTGGGGAAAGGATCCCGTGGGAATGGATCCCGTGGGAAAGGATCCCGTGGGAAAGGATCCCGTGGGAATGGATCCCGTGGGAAAGGATCCCGTGGGAAAAGGGCCCGTGGGAATGGATCCCGTGGGAATGGATCCCGTGGGAATAGATCCCGTGGGAAAGGATCCCGTGGGAATGGATCCCGTGGGGAAAGGATCCCGTGGGAATGGATCCCGTGGGAATGGATCCCGTGGGAAAGGATCCCGTGGGGAAAGGATCCCGTGGGAATGGATCCCGTGGGGAAAGGATCCCATGGGGAAAGGATCCCGTGGGAAAGGATCCCGTGGGGAAAGGATCCCGTGGGAAAGGATCCCATGGAAAAGGATCCCGTGGGAAAGGATCCCGTGGGAATGGATCCCGTGGGAAAAGGGCCCGTGGGAATGGATCCCGTGGGGAAAGGATCCCGTGGGAAAGGATCCCGTGGGAATGGATCCCGTGGGAAAAGGGCCCGTGGGAAAGGATCCTGTGGGAAAGGATCCCATGGAAAAGGATCCCGTGGGAAAGGACCCCGTGGGAAAAGGATCCCATGGGAATGGATCCCGTGGGAAAAAGATCCCGTGGGAAAAGGATCCCATGGGAAAAGGGGCCGTGGGAAAAGATCTCATGGGAAAGGATCCTGTGGAAAAAGATCCCGTGGGGAAAGGATCCCGTGGGAAAAAAAGATCCCATGGGAAAAGTGGGAAAGGATCCCATGGGGAAAGCGGGAAAAGGTCCCGTGGGAAAGGCAGGAAGGGATCCCGTGGGAAAAGGTCCCGTGGGAAAGGCGGGAAGGGATCCCGTGGGAAGGCGCAGGGAAGGGGGGGGTGGGGCAGATCCGGCCCCGCCCCCCGGGATTTTGGGGGTTGGTTTGGGGTTTTCGGACAGGGAGGGAGCTCGGGTGAAGTCGCCCCTCCCCCCCCTCCCGGATCCAGGGTGTTCCTGGGATTGCCTGGAGTCATCCCGTGGATCCATCCCTGGGGATCTGCCCTGGGATCCATCCCTTGGGATCGACTCCTGGGATCCATCCCTTGGGATCGACTCCTGCGATCCATCCCTTGGGATCTACCCTTGCGATCCAACCCTTGCATCCATCCCTTGGGATCGACTCCTGGGATCCACCCCTTGGATTCATCCCATGGATCCATCCCTTGGGATCTACCCCTGGGATCCATCCCATGGATTCATCCCATGGATCCATCCCTTGGGATCTACCCCTGGGATCCATCCCATGGGATCTACTCCCTGGATCCATCCCTTGGGGTCTACTCCCTGGATTCATCCCTTGGGATCTACCCCTGGGATCCATCCCTTGGATCCATCCCTTGGGATCTACCCTTTGGATTCATCCTATGGATCCACCCCATGGGATCAACTCCCGGATCTATCCCTTGGATCCATCCCTTGGATCCATCCCTTGGGATCTACACCTGGGATCCATCCCTTGGATCAACCCCTGGATCAACCCTTGGGATCAACCCCCCGGATCTGCCCCAAATCCAGGAAACCCCAAATCCAGGAAACCCCAAATCCAGGACGTGGCAAAGGTGGGAATAGGATGGGGGAACACCGGGAGCAGCAGCGCTATCCCAAATTCCTCCATCCCAAATTCCTCCATCCCAAATTCCTCCATCCCAAATTCTCCATCCCAAATTCCTCCATCCCAAATTCCTCCATCCCAAATTCCTCCATCCCAAATTCTCCATCCCAAATCCCAAATCCCAAATCCCCTCATCCCAAATTCCTCCATCCCAAATCCCCTCATCCCAAATCCCAAATCTCAAATCCTCTCCATCCCAAATCCCAAATCCTCCATCCTAAATCTCTCTATCCCAAATCCCCTCCATGCCAAATCCCAAATCTCAAATCCTCTCCATCCCAAATCCCAAATCTCTCCATCCCAAATCCTCTCCATCCCAATCCCTTCGATCCCAACTCCCCTCCATCCCAAATCCCAAATCTTCCCATCCCAAATCCATTCTGTCCCAAATCTAAATCCCTCCATCCCAATCCTCTCCATCCCAAACCCCAAACCCCAACCCCCAATCCCAAACCCCAAATCCCAAACCCCAAACCCCAATCCCAAACCCCAAACCCCAAACCCCAACCCCCAATCCCAAACCCCAAATCCCAAACCCCAAACCCCGATCCCAAACCCCGATCCCAAACCCCAACCCCCAATCCCAAACCCCGATCCCAAACCCCGCTCCCAACCCCCAATCCCCGCCCCCGTACTGTTTCATGGCCAGCAGCCCCTCCATCCCAAACCCCAAACCTCAATCCCAAACCCCAAACCCCAAACCCCGATCTCGTACTGTTTCATGGTGAGCAGCTCCTCCATCCCAAACCCCAAACCCCGATCCCAAACCCCCAAACCCCAAACCCCGATCCCAAACCCCAAACCCCGATCCCAAACCCCAAACCCCGATCCCAAACCCCGCTCCCAATCCCCGGCCCCGGCCCCGGCCCCGTACTGTTTCATGGCCAGCAGCCCCTCCATCCCAAACCCCAAACCCTGACCCCAAACCCCGATCCCAAACCCCGATCCCAAACCCCAAATCCCAAACCCCAAAGCCCCAACCCCATACCCCAAACCCCGATCCCAAACCCCGATCCCAAACCCCAATCCCAAACCCCAAACCCCAACCCCAAACCCCAAACCCGAAATCCCAAACCCCAATCCCAATCCCAAACCCCAAACCCCAAACCCCGATCCCAAACCCCAAACCCCGATCCCAAACCCCAACCCCCAATCCCAAACCCCAAACCCCAAACCCCGATCCCAAACCCCAAACCCCAAACCCCGATCCCAAACCCCAACCCCCGATCCCAAACCCCAAACCCCAAACCCCAATCCCAAACCCCAAACCCCAACCCCAAACCCCAAACCCGAAATCCCAAACCCCAATCCCAATCCCAAACCCCAAACCCCAACCCCCGATCCCAAACCCCAAACCCCGATCCCAAACCCCAAACCCTGATCCCAAACCCCAACCCCCGATCCCAAACCCCAATCCCAAACCCCAAACCCCAAACCCCAACCCCAAACCCCAAACCCCAACCCCCGATCCCAAACCCCAAACCCCAAACCCCGATCCCAAACCCTGACCCCAAACCCCAAACCCCAATCCCAAACCCTGACCCCAAACCCCAAACCCCGATCCCAAACCCCAATCCCAAACCCCAATCCCAAACCCCAAACCCCAACCCCAAACCCCAAACCCGAAATCCCAAACCCCAATCCCAAACCCCAAACCCCGATCCCAAACCCCAAACCCCGATCCCAAACCCCAACCCCCAATCCCAAACCCCAAACCCCAACCCCCGATCCCAAACCCCAAACCCCAAACCCCAAACCCCAATCCCAAACCCTGACCCCAAACCCCAAACCCCGATCCCAAACCCCAACCCCAAACCCCAAACCCCAATCCCAAACCCCAACCCCCGATCCCAAACCCCACACCCCGATCCCAAACCCCAACCCCAAACCCCAAACCCCAATCCCAAACCCCAATCCCAAACCCCAAACCCCAAACCCCGATCCCAAACCCCAAACCCTGATCCCAAACCCCAAACCCCAAACCCTGACCCCAAACCCCAATCCCAAGCCCCAACCCCCGATCCCAAACCCCAACCCCAAACCCCAAACCCCAACCCCCGATCCCAAACCCCAAACCCCGACCCCAAACCCCAAACCCCAAACCCCGACCCCAAACCCCAAACCCCGACCCCAATCCCCTCCCCCGTACTGTTTCATGGCCAGCAGGCGCGAGTCCAGGCTGTCCTGCTTGCCCCTCATGGCCTGCATGTCGGCCAGCAGCCGCGCCACGCTGTCCTGCCGCACGCGCACCTCGTCGCCCTTCAGCCCCGACACCTGCAACAGCCCCAATCCCAGGGGTTTGGGATTTTGGGGGATTTTTAGGATTTTTTTAGGATTTTTTGGGGATTTTTTGGGGATTTTTGGGGATTTTTTAAAATTTTTTTCAGAATTTTTTCGGATTTTTTTGGGATTTTTTAGGATTTTTTTTGGATTTTTGGGGGGTTTTCGGCCATTTTTAGAGGCTTCGGGGAGTTTGGGAATTTCTACAATTTTTGAGAATTTTTCTGGAATTTTTTAGGATTTTTTTTGGGATTTTTGGGGATTTTTTAAAATTTTTTTCAGAATTTTTTCGGATTTTTTTGGGATTTTTTAGGATTTTTTTTGGATTTTTGGGGGGTTTTCGGCCATTTTTAGAGGCTTCGGGGAGTTTGGGAATTTCTAGAATTTTTGAGAATTTTTGGGGATTTTTTAGGATTTTTTGGGGATTTTTGGGGATTTTTTAAAATTTTTTTCAGAATTTTTTCGGATTTTTTTGGGATTTTTTAGGATTTTTTTTGGATTTTTGGGGGGTTTTCAGCCATTTTTAGAGGCTTCGGGGAGTTTGGGAATTTCTAGAATTTTTGAGAATTTTTGGGGATTTTTTAGGATTTTTTGGGGATTTTTGGGGATTTTTTAAAATTTTTTTCAGAATTTTTTCGGATTTTATGGGGATTTTTTTAGAATTTTTTTGGATTTTTCAGGGGTTTTCGGCCATTTTTAGAGGCTTCAGGGAATTTGGGAATTTCTAGAATTTTTGAGAATTTTTGGGGATTTTTTTTTGAATTTTTTTAGAATTTTTGGGATTTTTTTAGGATTTTTTTAGAATTTTTTTTGATTTTTTAGGATTTTTTTGGGAGTTTTTCAGCCATTTTTAGAGGCTTTGGCGAGTTTGAAAACTTTTAGAATTCGTAGGAATTTTTGGGGATTTTTTCGGGAACTTTTGGGGATTTTTTGGGAATGTTTTTAGGATTTTTTGGGAACTGTTGGGATTTTTTTTAGGATTATTTTTAGGATGTTCCCGCAGCCGCTGCGAGTCCCGGCTGTGCTGCCGCACGCGCACCTCGGCCCCTTCAGCCCCGACACCTGCAACAGCCCCAACCCCAGGGGGGTTTGGGGGATTTTTGGGGAATTTTTAGGATTTTTTTAGGATTTTTTGGAGATTTTTTTAGGATTTTTTTAAATTTTTTTCAGATTTTTTGGGGGATTTTTTGGGATTTTTTTAGAATTTTTTTTGGATTTTTGGGGGTTTTCGGCCATTTTTAGAGGCTTCGGGGAGTTTGGGAATTTCTAGAATTTTTGAGAATTTTTGGGGATTTTTTAGGATTTTTTTTTGATTTTTGGGGATTTTTTGGGGATTTTTATGGAATTTTTTCGGATTTTTTGGGGATTTTTTAGAATTTTTTTTGGATTTTTGGGGGGTTTTCAGCCATTTTTAGAGGCTTCGGGGAGTTTGGGAATTTCTAGAATTTTTGAGAATTTTTGGGGATTTTTTAGGATTTTTTGGGGATTTTTGGGGATTTTTTAAAATTTTTTTCAGAATTTTTTCGGATTTTATGGGGATTTTTTTAGAATTTTTTTGGATTTTTCAGGGGTTTTCGGCCATTTTTAGAGGCTTCAGGGAATTTGGGAATTTCTAGAATTTTTGAGAATTTTTGGGGATTTTTTTTGGAATTTTTTTAGAATTTTTGGGATTTTTTTAGGATTTTTTTAGAATTTTTTTTGATTTTTTAGGATTTTTTTGGGAGTTTTTCAGCCATTTTTAGAGGCTTTGGCGAGTTTGAAAACTTTTAGAATTCGTAGGAATTTTTGGGGATTTTTTCGGGAACTTTTGGGGATTTTTGGGAATGTTTTTAGGATTTTTTGGGAACTGTTGGGATTTTTTTTAGGATTATTTTGAGGATGTTCCCGCAGCCGCTGCGAGTCCCGGCTGTGCTGCCGCACGCGCACCTCGGCCCCTTCAGCCCCGACAGCTGCAACAGCCCCAACCCCAGGGGTTTGGGGGATTTTTGGGGAATTTTTAGGATTTTTTTAGGATTTTTTGGAGATTTTTTGGGGATTTTTTTAAATTTTTTTCAGATTTTTTTTGGGATTTTTTGGGATTTTTTTAGAATTTTTTTTGGATTTTTGGGGGTTTTCAGCCATTTTTAGAGGCTTCGGGGAGTTTGGGAATTTCTAGAATTTTTGAGAATTTTTCGGGAATTTTTTAGGATTTTTTTTTGATTTTTGGGGATTTTTTGGGGATTTTTATGGAATTTTTCGGATTTTTTTGGGATTTTTTAGAATTTTTTTTGGATTTTTGGGGGTTTTTTGGCCATTTTTAGAGGCTTCGGGGAGTTTGGGAATTTCTAGAATTTTTGAGAATTTTTCGGGAATTTTTTAGGATTTTTTTTTGATTTTTGGGGATTTTTTGGGGATTTTTATGGAATTTTTTCGGATTTTTTTGGGATTTTTTAGAATTTTTTTGGATTTTTCAGGGGTTTTCGGCCATTTTTAGAGGCTTCGGGGAGTTTGGGAATTTCTAGAATTTTTGAGAATTTTTCTGGAATTTTTTAGGATTTTTTTGGGATTTTTGGGGATTTTTTAAAATTTTTTTCAGAATTTTTTCGGATTTTTTGGGGATTTTTGGGGATTTTTTGGGGATTTTTTATGGAATTTTTTCAGATTTTTTTGGGATTTTTTAGAGTTTCTTTTGGATTTTTGGGGGGTTTTCAGCCATTTTTAGAGGCTTCGGGGAGTTTGGGAATTTCTAGAATTTTTGAGAATTTTTCTGGAATTTTTTCGGATTTTTTTGGGATTTTTTGGGATTTTTTTTGGATTTTTGGGGGGTTTTCAGCCATTTTTAGAGGCTTCGGGGATTTGGGAATTTCTAGAATTTTTGAGAATTTTTTGGGAATTTTTTAGGATTTTTTGGGGATTTTTGGGGATTTTTTTGGGATTTTTATGGAATTTTTTCGGATTTTTTTGGGATTTTTTAGAATTTTTTTTGGATTTTTGGGGGGTTTTCAGCCATTTTTAGAGGCTTCGGAGATTTGGGAATTTCTAGAATTTTTGAGAATTTCTTGGGAATTTTGGGGATTTTTTTGGGAATTTTTTAGGATTTTTTCAGAATTTTTTAGGATTTTTTTCTGATTTTTTTTATTTTTTAGGATTTTTTCAGGGTTTTTCAGCCATTTTTAGAGGCTTTGGGGAGCTTGAAAATTTTTAGAATTTGTAGGAATTTTGGGGGATTTTTTCAGGAATTTTTTCGGGAATTTTTTAGGATTTTTTTTTGATTTTTGGGGATTTTTTGGGGATTTTTATGGAATTTTTTTGGATTTTTTGGGGATTTTTTAGAATTTTTTTTTGGATTTTTGGGGGGTTTTTGGCCATTTTTAGAGGCTTCAGGGATTTGGGAATTTCTAGAATTTTTGAGAATTTCTTGGGAATTTTGGGGATTTTTTTAGGATTTTTTTAGGATTTTTTTGGAATTTTTTAGGATTTTTTTTGGATTTTCTTTTTATTTTTTCAGCCATTTTTAGAGGCTTCGGGGAGTTTGGGAATTTTTAGAATTTTTTAGGAATTTTTCAGGACTTTTTCAGGATTTTTTGGGGATTTTTTTAAAATTTTTTTTTATTTTTGGGGGATTTTGTTGGCTTTTTTTGGCTTTTTTAGGATTTTTTCGGATTTTTTTTTTGGCCATTTTTAGAGGGGTTGGGGAGTTTGGGAAGTTTTAGAATTTTTGGGGTTTTTTTTGAAATTTTCAGGAATTTTTTGGGATTTTTTTTTTGGGGGGGGGATTTTTTTAGGGGTTTTTTTGTTTTCCTGGGATTTTCTGGGCCTCTTTCTTTGGGATTTTTTTTGGGGATAATCCCGGAATTTTTTTATAATTTTTTTGGGAATTTTTAGAACCTTTGGGGACTTTTTTAGGGCATTTTTTTTAGGATTTTTTAACAATTTTTTCAGGGATTTTTTTTTCCTTTTCCCGGGATTTTCTGGCCCTTTTCTCTTCGGGATTTTTTTTGGGGGATAATCCAGAATTTTTTTATAATTTTTTGGGAATTTTTAGAACCTTTGGGGACTTTTTTAGGGGATTTTTTTTTATTATTCTTTAACAATTTTTTCGGGGATTTTTTTTTCCTTTTCCCGGGATTTTCTGGCCTTTTTTCCTCGGGATTTTTTGGGGATAATCCTGGAATTTTTCTTTTAATTTTTGGGGACTTTTTAGGGGATTTTTTTTTAGGATTTGTTTTTACGATTTTTTGAGCATTTTTTCCATTTTTTTTTTTCCTTTCCCTGGGATTTTCTGGCCCTTTTTCCTTCAGGATTTTTTTGGGATATTCCCGGAATTTTTCTTATAATTTTTTGGGAATTTTTAGAACCTTTGGGGACTTTTTAGGGCATTTTTTTTAGGATTTTTTAACAATTTTTTCGGGGATTTTTTTTTCCTTTTCCCGGGATTTTCTGGCCCTTTTTCCTCAGGAATTTTTGGGGGATAATCCCAGAATTTTTTTATACTTTTTTGGCAATTTTTAGAACCTTTGGGGACTTTTTTAGGGCATTTTCTTAGGATTCTTTTTACAATTTTTTGAGCGTTTTTTCCGTTTTTTTTTTTCCTTTTCCCGGGATTTTCTGGCCCTTTTCTCTTCGGGATTTTTTTTGGGGGAAATCCCAGAATTCTTTTATACTTTTTTGGCAATTTTTAGAACCTTTGAGGACTTTTTTAGGGCATTTTCTTAGGATTCTTTTTACAATTTTTTGAGCGTTTTTTCCGTTTTTTTTTTTTCCTTTTCCCGGGATTTTCTGGCCTTTTTTCCTCGGGATTTTTTGGGGATAATCCTGGAATTCTTTTATAATTTTTTGGGAATTTTTAGAACCTTTGGGGACTTTTTTAGGGCATTTCTTTAGGATTCTTTGCAAATTTCTTGGGATTTTTTTTACTTTTTTTTTTTCCTTTTCCTGGGATTTTCTGGCCCTTTTTTCCTTCGGGATTTTTTTTGGGGATCATCCCGGAATTTTTTTGGGGGGGATTTCCCAGGAACTCACGCTGGAGTGGGTGACTTTCCTCTTGATGTTCTCCAGGAGCTGCTCCTGGCCCCGCAGGAAGAAGGGATGCTGGAATTCCGTGTCGTCCTTCTCCGGCTTCACCAGCCCGCCCTGCTCGATGTGCACCACCTTCCGGAAGCCGTCTGGAAAAGCGGGAATGGGGAAGGAAATCTGGGAATTCTGGGGTGTTCCGTGATGGGAATGGCTCCGGGAATGCCAGGAATTCCTGACTGGGATTGGGGGATCCGGAATTCCCAGGGATTGGGGGGATCCTGGATCCCGGCTCCACCTTCCGGAACTTGTCTGGGAAAATGGGAATTAGGGAAGGAAATCTGGGAATTCTGGGGTGTTCCATGATGGGAAGGGCTCCGGGAATGCCAGGAATTCCTGACTGGGATTGGGGGATCCGGAATTCCCAGGGATTGGGGGATCCTGGATCCCGGCTCCACCTTCCAGAAGCCGTCTGGAAAAGCGGGAATGGGGGAGGAAATCTGGGAATTCTGGGGTGTTCCGTGATGGGAATGGCTCCAATCCCGGAATTCCTGAGTGGGATCAGGGAATCCACTCAAAATTCCCAGGAATTGGGGGATCCTGGATCCTGGCACCCATCTGGGAATTGGGAATGGCGGGAATTGGGGAGGAAATCTGGGAATTCTGGGGTGTTCCATGATGGGAACGGCTCCAATCCCAGAATTCCTGGATCCGGGCACCACCTTCTGGAACTTGTCTGGGAAAATGGGAATTGGGGAAGGAAATCTGGGAATTCTGGGGTGTCTGAGCCTGGAGGGGCTGCTTGGGAACAGCTCCTGTCCCGGAATTCCTGAGTGGGATCAGGGAATCCACCCGGAATTCCCAGGGATTGGGGGATCCTGGATCCCCGCTCCACCTTCCGGAACTTGTCTGGGAAAATGGGAATTAGGGAAGGAAATCTGGGAATTCTGGGGTGTCCTGGCTTGGGAATGGCTCCAATCCCGGAATTCCTGCAGGGATGGGAATTCCCAGGGATTGGGGGATCCGGAAATCCCAGGGATTGGGGGATCCTGGATCCCGGCTCCACCTTCCGGAAGCCGTCTGGGAATTGGGAATGCCGGGAATTGGGAAGGAAATCCCGGAATTCCTGAGTGTTCCACGATGCACTCACACACGTCCAGCTGCCATCCCAGAATTCCCAGAATTCCCAGAATTCCCGGAATTCCCAGGAATACTCACACATGTTCAGCTGGCGCACGAAGCCGATTCCGGAGCTGCTCCCAGAATTCCCAGAATTCCCGGAATTCCCATGGAATACTCACACATGTTCAGCTGGCGCACGAAGCCGATTCCGGAGCTGCCCCCAGAATTCCCAGAATTCCCGGAATTCCCAGGAATACTCACACATGTTCAGCTGGCGCACGAAGCCGATTCCGGAGCCCCCAGAATTCCCAGAATTCCCGGAATTCCCAGGAATACTCACACATGTTCAGCTGGCGCACGAAGCCGATTCCGGAGCTGCCCCCAGAATTCCCGGAATTCCCGGAATTCCCAGGAATACTCACACATGTTCAGCTGGCGCACGAAGCCGATTCCGGAGCTGCCCCCAGAATTCCCGGAATTCCCGGAATTCCCAGGAATACTCACACATGTTCAGCTGGCGCACGAAGCCGATTCCGGAGCCCCCAGAATTCCCAGAATTCCCAGAATTCCCAGAATTCCCAGGAATACTCACACATGTTCAGCTGGCGGACGAAGCCGATTCCGGAGCCCCCAGAATTCCCAGAATTCCCGGAATTCCCAGGAATACTCACACATGTTCAGCTGGCGCACGAAGCCGATTCCGGAGCCCCCAGAATTCCCAGAATTCCCGGAATTCCCAGGAATACTCACACATGTTCAGCTGGCGCACGAAGCCGATTCCGGAGCTGCCCCCAGAATTCCCGGAATTCCCGGAATTCCCAGGAATACTCACACATGTTCAGCTGGCGCACGAAGCCGATTCCGGAGCTGCCCCCAGAATTCCCGGAATTCCCGGAATTCCCAGGAATACTCACACATGTTCAGCTGGCGCACGAAGCCGATTCCGGAGCCCCCAGAATTCCCAGAATTCCCGGAATTCCCAGGAATACTCACACATGTTCAGCTGGCGCACGAAGCCGATTCCGGAGCCCCCAGAATTCCCAGAATTCCCGGAATTCCCAGGAATACTCACACATGTTCAGCTGGCGCACGAAGCCGATTCCGGAGCTGCTCCCAGAATTCCCAGAATTCCCGGAATTCCGGGAATACTCACACATGTTCAGCTGGCGGACGAAGCCGATTCCGGAGCTGCCCCCAGAATTCCCAGAATTCCCGGAATTCCCAGGAATACTCACACATGTTCAGCTGGCGGACGAAGCCGATTCCGGAGCCCCCAGAATTCCCGGAATTCCCGGAATTCCCAGGAATACTCACACATGTTCAGCTGGCGGACGAAGCCGATTCCGGAGCCCCCAGAATTCCCAGAATTCCCGGAATTCCCAGGAATACTCACACATGTTCAGCTGGCGCACGAAGCCGATTCCGGAGCTGCCCCCAGAATTCCCAGAATTCCCGGAATTCCCATGGAATACTCACACATGTTCAGCTGGCGGACGAAGCCGATTCCGGAGCTGCTCCCAGAATTCCCAGAATTCCCGGAATTCCCAGGAATACTCACACATGTTCAGCTGGCGGACGAAGCCGATTCCGGAGCCCCCAGAATTCCCAGAATTCCCGGAATTCCCAGGAATACTCACACATGTTCAGCTGGCGCACGAAGCCGATTCCGGAGCCCCCAGAATTCCCAGAATTCCCGGAATTTCGGGAATACTCACACATGTTCAGCTGGCGCACGAAGCCGATTCCGGAGCCCCCAGAATTCCCGGAATTCCCGGAATTCCCAGGAATACTCACACATGTTCAGCTGGCGCACGAAGCCGATTCCGGAGCTGCTCCCAGAATTCCCAGAATTCCCGGAATTCCGGGAATACTCACACATGTTCAGCTGGCGCACGAAGCCGATTCCGGAGCCCCCAGAATTCCCAGAATTCCCGGAATTCCCAGGAATACTCACACATGTTCAGCTGGCGCACGAAGCCGATTCCGGAGCTGCTCCCAGAATTCCCGGAATTCCCGGAATTCCCAGGAATACTCACACATGTTCAGCTGGCGCACGAAGCCGATTCCGGAGCTGCTCCCAGAATTCCCGGAATTCCCGGAATTCCCATGGAATACTCACACATGTTCAGCTGGCGCACGAAGCCGATTCCCAGCGCTCCCAGAATTCCCAGAATTCCCGGAATTCCCGGAATACTCACACATGTTCAGCTGGCGCACGAAGCCGATTCCGGAGCTGCTCCCAGAATTCCCAGAATTCCCGGAATTCCCAGGAATACTCACACATGTTCAGCTGGCGCACGAAGCCGATTCCGGAGCTGCCCCCAGAATTCCCAGAATTCCCGGAATTCCGGGAATACTCACACATGTTCAGCTGCCGCACGAAGCCGATTCCGGAGCTCCCAGAATTCCCAGAATTCCCGGAATTCCCAGGAATACTCACACATGTTCAGCTGGCGCACGAAGCCGATTCCGGAGCCCCCAGAATTCCCGGAATTCCCGGAATTCCCAGGAATACTCACACATGTTCAGCTGGCGCACGAAGCCGATTCCGGAGCCCCCAGAATTCCCAGAATTCCCGGAATTCCCAGGAATACTCACACATGTTCAGCTGGCGCACGAAGCCGATTCCGGAGCCCCCAGAATTCCCAGAATTCCCGGAATTCCGGGAATACTCACACATGTTCAGCTGCCGCACGAAGCCGATTCCGGAGCTCCCAGAATTCCCAGAATTCCCGGAATTCCCAGGAATACTCACACATGTTCAGCTGGCGCACGAAGCCGATTCCGGAGCCCCCAGAATTCCCGGAATTCCCGGAATTCCCAGGAATACTCACACATGTTCAGCTGGCGCACGAAGCCGATTCCGGAGCCCCCAGAATTCCCAGAATTCCCGGAATTCCCAGGAATACTCACACATGTTCAGCTGGCGCACGAAGCCGATTCCGGAGCCCCCAGAATTCCCAGAATTCCCGGAATTCCGGGAATACTCACACATGTTCAGCTGGCGCACGAAGCCGATTCCGGAGCTGCCCCCAGAATTCCCAGAATTCCCGGAATTCCCAGGAATACTCACACATGTTCAGCTGGCGCACGAAGCCGATTCCGGAGCTGCTCCCAGAATTCCCAGAATTCCCGGAATTCCCAGGAATACTCACACATGTTCAGCTGGCGCACGAAGCCGATTCCGGAGCTGCCCCCAGAATTCCCAGAATTCCCGGAATTCCCAGGAATACTCACACATGTTCAGCTGGCGCACGAAGCCGATTCCGGAGCCCCCAGAATTCCCAGAATTTCCGGAATTCCCGGGAATACTCACACATGTTCAGCTGGCGCACGAAGCCGATTCCGGAGCCCCCAGAATTCCCGGAATTCCCGGAATTCCCGGGAATACTCACACATGTTCAGCTGGCGCACGAAGCCGATTCCGGAGCTGCCCCCAGAATTCCCAGAATTCCCGGAATTCCCAGGAATACTCACACATGTTCAGCTGGCGCACGAAGCCGATTCCGGAGCTGCCCCCAGAATTCCCAGAATTCCCGGAATTCCCAGGAATACTCACACATGTTCAGCTGGCGCACGAAGCCGATTCCGGAGCCCCCAGAATTCCCAGAATTTCCGGAATTCCCGGGAATACTCACACATGTTCAGCTGGCGCACGAAGCCGATTCCGGAGCCCCCAGAATTCCCGGAATTCCCGGGAATACTCACACATGTTCAGCTGGCGCACGAAGCCGATTCCGGAGCTGCCCCCAGAATTCCCAGAATTCCCGGAATTCCGGGAATACTCACACATGTTCAGCTGGCGCACGAAGCCGATTCCGGAGCCCCCAGAATTCCCGGAATTCCCGGAATTCCCAGGAATACTCACACATGTTCAGCTGGCGGACGAAGCCGATTCCGGAGCTGCCCCCAGAATTCCCGGAATTCCCGGAATTCCCGGAATACTCACACATGTTCAGCTGGCGCACGAAGCCGATTCCGGAGCTGCTCCCAGAATTCCCAGAATTCCCGGAATTCCCGGAATACTCACACATGTTCAGCTGGCGGACGAAGCCGATTCCGGAGCTGCCCCCAGAATTCCCAGAATTCCCGGAATTCCCAGGAATACTCACAGATGTTCAGCTGGCGCACGAAGCCGATTCCGGAGCTCCCAGAATTCCCAGAATTCCCGGAATTCCCGGAATACTCACACATGTTCAGCTGGCGGACGAAGCCGATTCCGGAGCTGCCCCCAGAATTCCCAGAATTCCCGGAATTCCCAGGAATACTCACAGATGTTCAGCTGGCGGACGAAGCCGATTCCGGAGCCCCCAGAATTCCCAGAATTCCCGGAATTCCCAGGAATACTCACACATGTTCAGCTGGCGCACGAAGCCGATTCCGGAGCTGCTCCCAGAATTCCCGGAATTCCCGGAATTCCCAGGAATACTCACACATGTTCAGCTGGCGCACGAAGCCGATTCCCAGCGCTCCCAGAATTCCCAGAATTCCCGGAATTCCCATGGAATACTCACACATGTTCAGCTGGCGCACGAAGCCGATTCCGGAGCCCCCAGAATTCCCAGAATTCCCGGAATTCCCATGGAATACTCACACATGTTCAGCTGGCGCACGAAGCCGATTCCGGAGCTGCTCCCAGAATTCCCGGAATTCCCGGAATTCCCAGGAATACTCACACATGTTCAGCTGGCGCACGAAGCCGATTCCGGAGCTGCCCCCAGAATTCCCGGAATTCCCGGAATTCCCAGGAATACTCACAGATGTTCAGCTGGCGGACGAAGCCGATTCCCAGCGCTCCCAGAATTCCCAGAATTCCCGGAATTCCCAGGAATACTCACACATGTTCAGCTGGCGCACGAAGCCGATTCCGGAGCTCCCAGAATTCCCAGAATTCCCGGAATTCCCAGGAATACTCACACATGTTCAGCTGGCGCACGAAGCCGATTCCGGAGCTCCCAGAATTCCCAGAATTCCCGGAATTCCCAGGAATACTCACACATGTTCAGCTGGCGCACGAAGCCGATTCCGGAGCTGCCCCCAGAATTCCCAGAATTCCCGGAATTCCCAGGAATACTCACACATGTTCAGCTGGCGCACGAAGCCGATTCCGGAGCCCCCAGAATTCCCAGAATTTCCGGAATTCCCGGGAATACTCACACATGTTCAGCTGGCGCACGAAGCCGATTCCGGAGCCCCCAGAATTCCCGGAATTCCCGGAATTCCCGGGAATACTCACACATGTTCAGCTGGCGCACGAAGCCGATTCCGGAGCTGCCCCCAGAATTCCCAGAATTCCCGGAATTCCGGGAATACTCACACATGTTCAGCTGGCGCACGAAGCCGATTCCGGAGCCCCCAGAATTCCCGGAATTCCCGGAATTCCCAGGAATACTCACACATGTTCAGCTGGCGGACGAAGCCGATTCCGGAGCTGCCCCCAGAATTCCCGGAATTCCCGGAATTCCCGGAATACTCACACATGTTCAGCTGGCGCACGAAGCCGATTCCGGAGCTGCCCCCAGAATTCCCAGAATTCCCGGAATTCCCGGAATACTCACACATGTTCAGCTGGCGCACGAAGCCGATTCCGGAGCTGCTCCCAGAATTCCCAGAATTCCCGGAATTCCCGGAATACTCACACATGTTCAGCTGGCGGACGAAGCCGATTCCGGAGCTGCCCCCAGAATTCCCAGAATTCCCGGAATTCCCAGGAATACTCACAGATGTTCAGCTGGCGCACGAAGCCGATTCCGGAGCTCCCAGAATTCCCAGAATTCCCGGAATTCCCGGAATACTCACACATGTTCAGCTGGCGGACGAAGCCGATTCCGGAGCTGCCCCCAGAATTCCCAGAATTCCCGGAATTCCCAGGAATACTCACAGATGTTCAGCTGGCGGACGAAGCCGATTCCGGAGCCCCCAGAATTCCCAGAATTCCCGGAATTCCGGGAATACTCACAGATGTTCAGCTGGCGCACGAAGCCGATTCCGGAGCCCCCAGAATTCCCAGAATTCCCGGAATTCCCAGGAATACTCACACATGTTCAGCTGGCGCACGAAGCCGATTCCGGAGCTGCTCCCAGAATTCCCGGAATTCCCGGAATTCCCAGGAATACTCACACATGTTCAGCTGGCGCACGAAGCCGATTCCCAGCGCTCCCAGAATTCCCAGAATTCCCGGAATTCCCATGGAATACTCACACATGTTCAGCTGGCGCACGAAGCCGATTCCGGAGCCCCCAGAATTCCCAGAATTCCCGGAATTCCCATGGAATACTCACACATGTTCAGCTGGCGCACGAAGCCGATTCCGGAGCTGCTCCCAGAATTCCCGGAATTCCCGGAATTCCCAGGAATACTCACACATGTTCAGCTGGCGCACGAAGCCGATTCCGGAGCTGCCCCCAGAATTCCCGGAATTCCCGGAATTCCCAGGAATACTCACAGATGTTCAGCTGGCGGACGAAGCCGATTCCCAGCGCTCCCAGAATTCCCAGAATTCCCGGAATTCCCAGGAATACTCACACATGTTCAGCTGGCGCACGAAGCCGATTCCGGAGCTCCCAGAATTCCCAGAATTCCCGGAATTCCCAGGAATACTCACACATGTTCAGCTGGCGCACGAAGCCGATTCCGGAGCTCCCAGAATTCCCAGAATTCCCGGAATTCCCAGGAATACTCACACATGTTCAGCTGGCGCACGAAGCCGATTCCGGAGCCCCCAGAATTCCCAGAATTCCCGGAATTCCAGGAATACTCACACATGTTCAGCTGGCGCACGAAGCCGATTCCGGAGCTGCTCCCAGAATTCCCGGAATTCCCGGAATTCCCAGGAATACTCACACATGTTCAGCTGGCGCACGAAGCCGATTCCGGAGCTGCTCCCAGAATTCCCGGAATTCCCGGAATTCCCATGGAATACTCACACATGTTCAGCTGGCGCACGAAGCCGATTCCCAGCGCTCCCAGAATTCCCAGAATTCCCGGAATTCCCGGAATACTCACACATGTTCAGCTGGCGCACGAAGCCGATTCCGGAGCTGCTCCCAGAATTCCCAGAATTCCCGGAATTCCCAGGAATACTCACACATGTTCAGCTGGCGCACGAAGCCGATTCCGGAGCTGCCCCCAGAATTCCCAGAATTCCCGGAATTCCGGGAATACTCACACATGTTCAGCTGCCGCACGAAGCCGATTCCGGAGCTCCCAGAATTCCCAGAATTCCCGGAATTCCCAGGAATACTCACACATGTTCAGCTGGCGCACGAAGCCGATTCCGGAGCCCCCAGAATTCCCGGAATTCCCGGAATTCCCAGGAATACTCACACATGTTCAGCTGGCGCACGAAGCCGATTCCGGAGCCCCCAGAATTCCCAGAATTCCCGGAATTCCCAGGAATACTCACACATGTTCAGCTGGCGCACGAAGCCGATTCCGGAGCCCCCAGAATTCCCAGAATTCCCGGAATTCCGGGAATACTCACACATGTTCAGCTGCCGCACGAAGCCGATTCCGGAGCTCCCAGAATTCCCAGAATTCCCGGAATTCCCAGGAATACTCACACATGTTCAGCTGGCGCACGAAGCCGATTCCGGAGCCCCCAGAATTCCCGGAATTCCCGGAATTCCCAGGAATACTCACACATGTTCAGCTGGCGCACGAAGCCGATTCCGGAGCCCCCAGAATTCCCAGAATTCCCGGAATTCCCAGGAATACTCACACATGTTCAGCTGGCGCACGAAGCCGATTCCGGAGCCCCCAGAATTCCCAGAATTCCCGGAATTCCGGGAATACTCACACATGTTCAGCTGGCGCACGAAGCCGATTCCGGAGCTGCCCCCAGAATTCCCAGAATTCCCGGAATTCCCAGGAATACTCACACATGTTCAGCTGGCGCACGAAGCCGATTCCGGAGCTGCTCCCAGAATTCCCAGAATTCCCGGAATTCCCAGGAATACTCACACATGTTCAGCTGGCGCACGAAGCCGATTCCGGAGCTGCCCCCAGAATTCCCAGAATTCCCGGAATTCCCAGGAATACTCACACATGTTCAGCTGGCGCACGAAGCCGATTCCGGAGCCCCCAGAATTCCCAGAATTTCCGGAATTCCCGGGAATACTCACACATGTTCAGCTGGCGCACGAAGCCGATTCCGGAGCCCCCAGAATTCCCGGAATTCCCGGAATTCCCGGGAATACTCACACATGTTCAGCTGGCGCACGAAGCCGATTCCGGAGCTGCCCCCAGAATTCCCAGAATTCCCGGAATTCCCAGGAATACTCACACATGTTCAGCTGGCGCACGAAGCCGATTCCGGAGCTGCCCCCAGAATTCCCAGAATTCCCGGAATTCCCAGGAATACTCACACATGTTCAGCTGGCGCACGAAGCCGATTCCGGAGCCCCCAGAATTCCCAGAATTTCCGGAATTCCCGGGAATACTCACACATGTTCAGCTGGCGCACGAAGCCGATTCCGGAGCCCCCAGAATTCCCGGAATTCCCGGGAATACTCACACATGTTCAGCTGGCGCACGAAGCCGATTCCGGAGCTGCCCCCAGAATTCCCAGAATTCCCGGAATTCCGGGAATACTCACACATGTTCAGCTGGCGCACGAAGCCGATTCCGGAGCCCCCAGAATTCCCGGAATTCCCGGAATTCCCAGGAATACTCACACATGTTCAGCTGGCGGACGAAGCCGATTCGGAGCTGCCCCCAGAATTCCCGGAATTCCCGGAATTCCCGGAATACTCACACATGTTCAGCTGGCGCACGAAGCCGATTCCGGAGCTGCTCCCAGAATTCCCAGAATTCCCGGAATTCCCGGAATACTCACACATGTTCAGCTGGCGGACGAAGCCGATTCCGGAGCTGCCCCCAGAATTCCCAGAATTCCCGGAATTCCCAGGAATACTCACAGATGTTCAGCTGGCGCACGAAGCCGATTCCGGAGCTCCCAGAATTCCCAGAATTCCCGGAATTCCCGGAATACTCACACATGTTCAGCTGGCGGACGAAGCCGATTCCGGAGCTGCCCCCAGAATTCCCAGAATTCCCGGAATTCCAGGAATACTCACAGATGTTCAGCTGGCGGACGAAGCCGATTCCGGAGCCCCCAGAATTCCCAGAATTCCCGGAATTCCCAGGAATACTCACACATGTTCAGCTGGCGCACGAAGCCGATTCCGGAGCTGCTCCCAGAATTCCCGGAATTCCCGGAATTCCCAGGAATACTCACACATGTTCAGCTGGCGCACGAAGCCGATTCCCAGCGCTCCCAGAATTCCCAGAATTCCCGGAATTCCCATGGAATACTCACACATGTTCAGCTGGCGCACGAAGCCGATTCCGGAGCCCCCAGAATTCCCAGAATTCCCGGAATTCCCATGGAATACTCACACATGTTCAGCTGGCGCACGAAGCCGATTCCGGAGCTGCTCCCAGAATTCCCGGAATTCCCGGAATTCCCAGGAATACTCACACATGTTCAGCTGGCGCACGAAGCCGATTCCGGAGCTGCCCCCAGAATTCCCGGAATTCCCGGAATTCCCAGGAATACTCACAGATGTTCAGCTGGCGGACGAAGCCGATTCCCAGCGCTCCCAGAATTCCCAGAATTCCCGGAATTCCCAGGAATACTCACACATGTTCAGCTGGCGCACGAAGCCGATTCCGGAGCTCCCAGAATTCCCAGAATTCCCGGAATTCCCAGGAATACTCACACATGTTCAGCTGGCGCACGAAGCCGATTCCGGAGCTCCCAGAATTCCCAGAATTCCCGGAATTCCCAGGAATACTCACACATGTTCAGCTGGCGCACGAAGCCGATTCCGGAGCTGCCCCCAGAATTCCCAGAATTCCCGGAATTCCCAGGAATACTCACACATGTTCAGCTGGCGCACGAAGCCGATTCCGGAGCCCCCAGAATTCCAGAATTTCCGGAATTCCCGGGAATACTCACACATGTTCAGCTGGCGCACGAAGCCGATTCCGGAGCCCCCAGAATTCCCGGAATTCCCGGAATTCCCGGGAATACTCACACATGTTCAGCTGGCGCACGAAGCCGATTCCGGAGCTGCCCCCAGAATTCCCAGAATTCCCGGAATTCCGGGAATACTCACACATGTTCAGCTGGCGCACGAAGCCGATTCCGGAGCCCCCAGAATTCCCGGAATTCCCGGAATTCCCAGGAATACTCACACATGTTCAGCTGGCGGACGAAGCCGATTCCGGAGCTGCCCCCAGAATTCCCGGAATTCCCGGAATTCCCGAATACTCACACATGTTCAGCTGGCGCACGAAGCCGATTCCGGAGCTGCCCCCAGAATTCCAGAATTCCCGGAATTCCCGGAATACTCACACATGTTCAGCTGGCGCACGAAGCCGATTCCGGAGCTGCTCCCAGAATTCCCAGAATTCCCGGAATTCCCGGAATACTCACACATGTTCAGCTGGCGGACGAAGCCGATTCCGGAGCTGCCCCCAGAATTCCCAGAATTCCCGGAATTCCCAGGAATACTCACAGATGTTCAGCTGGCGCACGAAGCCGATTCCGGAGCTCCCAGAATTCCCAGAATTCCCGGAATTCCCGGAATACTCACACATGTTCAGCTGGCGGACGAAGCCGATTCCGGAGCTGCCCCCAGAATTCCCAGAATTCCCGGAATTCCCAGGAATACTCACAGATGTTCAGCTGGCGGACGAAGCCGATTCCGGAGCCCCCAGAATTCCCAGAATTCCCGGAATTCCGGGAATACTCACAGATGTTCAGCTGGCGCACGAAGCCGATTCCGGAGCCCCCAGAATTCCCAGAATTCCCGGAATTCCCAGGAATACTCACACATGTTCAGCTGGCGCACGAAGCCGATTCCGGAGCTGCTCCCAGAATTCCCGGAATTCCCGGAATTCCCAGGAATACTCACACATGTTCAGCTGGCGCACGAAGCCGATTCCCAGCGCTCCCAGAATTCCCAGAATTCCCGGAATTCCCATGGAATACTCACACATGTTCAGCTGGCGCACGAAGCCGATTCCGGAGCCCCCAGAATTCCCAGAATTCCCGGAATTCCCATGGAATACTCACACATGTTCAGCTGGCGCACGAAGCCGATTCCGGAGCTGCTCCCAGAATTCCCGGAATTCCCGGAATTCCCAGGAATACTCACACATGTTCAGCTGGCGCACGAAGCCGATTCCGGAGCTGCCCCCAGAATTCCCGGAATTCCCGGAATTCCCAGGAATACTCACAGATGTTCAGCTGGCGGACGAAGCCGATTCCCAGCGCTCCCAGAATTCCCAGAATTCCCGGAATTCCCAGGAATACTCACACATGTTCAGCTGGCGCACGAAGCCGATTCCGGAGCTCCCAGAATTCCCAGAATTCCCGGAATTCCCAGGAATACTCACACATGTTCAGCTGGCGCACGAAGCCGATTCCGGAGCTCCCAGAATTCCCAGAATTCCCGGAATTCCCAGGAATACTCACACATGTTCAGCTGGCGCACGAAGCCGATTCCGGAGCCCCCAGAATTCCCAGAATTCCCGGAATTCCAGGAATACTCACACATGTTCAGCTGGCGCACGAAGCCGATTCCGGAGCTGCCCCCAGAATTCCCAGAATTCCCGGAATTCCCAGGAATACTCACACATGTTCAGCTGGCGCACGAAGCCGATTCCGGAGCCCCCAGAATTCCCAGAATTCCCGGAATTCCCAGGAATACTCACACATGTTCAGCTGGCGGACGAAGCTGGCCATGTTGTTGTGTTTGAAGTACTTGGGCAGCACCTCCTTGGCGAACTGGCCCTGGTCGAACACGTGGAAGCTGCTCCCGCTCTGCCCCGGGGGAAAAAATCGGGAAAAGCGGGATCGTTCCCGGCCTCTGGAATGCCAAAGGAATTCTGGGTGATCCCAGGTTTATCCTGGAATGCCTTTTGGGAAAAGGGGTTGATGGGAATGAAGGGATTGATGGGAATGACGGGATTTGAATGAGAATTTTTGGGATTTGGATGGGAATTTTTGGGATTTTGATGGGAATTTTTTGGGATTTTAATGGGAATTTTTGGGATTTGGATGGAATTTTTGGGATTTGGATGGGAATAAAGGGATTTTAATGGAAATTTTTGGGATTTTGATGGGAATTTTTGGGATTTTGATGGGAATTTTGGGATTTTAATGGGAATTTTTGGGAGCTGTTCCGAGAAGGAATTGGGATCCGCCGAGATTGGTCAGAATTCCATCGGAATTCCAGAGGTTTCTCCAGTCTGACCGGGAAAACCGGGATCATTCCCGGCCTCTGGAATGCCAAGGGAATTCTGGGTGATCCCAGGTTTATCCTGGAATCCTGGAATGCCTTTTGGGAAAAGGGGTTGATGGGAATGAAGGGATTTTGATGGGAATTTTTGGGATCTTGATGGGAATTTTTGGATTTGGATGGGAATTTTTGGGATTTTGAGGGGAATTTTTGGGATTGATGGGAATAACGGGATTTCAATGGAATGAAGGGATTTTGATGGGAATTTTTGGGATTTTAATGGGAATTTTTGGGATTTCAATGGGAATAAAGGGATTTCAATGGGACTGAAAGGATTTTAATGGGAATTTTTGGGATTTTGATGAGAATGAAGGGATTGATGGGAATAAAGGGATTTTGATGGGAATTTTGGGACTTTAATGGGGATTTTTGGGATTTTAATGGGGATTTTTGGGAGCTGCTCCCAGCCGGGAATTGGGATCCGCCGCGATCCGAGGTTCCCATGGGGTCGGAATTCCGGAGGTTTCTCCGCTCTCTGCCGGGGAAAACCGGGATCGTTCCCGGCCTCTGGAATGCCCAAGGAATTCCGGGCCATCCCGGGGTTAGGGTGGAGTCGGCCAAGGTTGGAATTCCAGGGGGTTTTTTGGATTTTAATGGGGATTTTTGGGAGCTGCTCCCAGCTGGGAATTGGGATCCGCCGCGATCGCGATTGGTCAGAATTCCCTCGGAATTCCGGAGGTTTCTCCAGTCTGACCGGGAAAAGCGGGATCGTTCCCGGCCTCTGGAATGCCAAAGGAATTCTGGGTGATCCCGGGTTATCCTGGAATCCTGGAATGCCTTTTGGGAAAAGGGATTGATGGGAATGAAGGGATTTTAATGGGAATTTTTGGGATTTTAGTGGGAATTTTTGGGATTTTAATGGGAATTTTTGGGATTTTAATGGGAATTTTGGGATTTTGATGGGGATTTTTGGGATTGATGGGAATAACGGGATTTCAATGGGAATGAAGGGATTTGATGGGAATAAAGGGATTTGGATGGGAATTTTTGGGATTTTAATGGCAATTTTTGGGATTTTGATGGGGATTTTTGGGATTGATGGGAATGAAGGGATTTTAATGGGAATATTTGGGATTTTGATGGGAATTTTGGGATTTTAATGGGAATTTTGGATTTTAATGGGTTTTTCGGGAGCTGTTCCGAGAGGGAATTGGGATCCGCCGCGATCGCGATTGGTCAGAATTCCCTCGGAATTCGGAGGTTTCTCCAGTCTGACCGGGAAAAGCGGGATCGTTCCCGGCCTCTGGAATGCCGAGGGAATTCTGGGTGATCCCAGGTTTATCCTGGAATCCTGGAATCCCTTTTGGGAAAAGGGATTGATGGGAATGAAGGGATTTTAATGGGAATGAGGGCATTTTAATGGGAATTTTTGGGATTTTGATGGGAATTTTGGGATTTTAATGGGAATTTTGGGATTTTGATGGGGATTTTTGGGATTGATGGGAATAACGGGATTTCAATGGGAATGAAGGGATTTTGATGGGAATAAAGGGATTTGGATGGGAATTTTTGGATTTTAATGGCAATTTTTGGGATTTTGATGGGGATTTTTGGATTGATGGGAATGAAGGGATTTTAATGGGAATATTTGGGATTTTGATGGGAATTTTGGGATTTTAATGGGAATTTTGGGATTTTAATGGGGTTTTTCGGGAGCTGTTCCGAGAGGGAATTGGGATCCGCCGCGATCGCGATTGGTCAGAATTCCCTCGGAATTCCGGAGGTTTCTCCAGTCTGACCGGGAAAACCGGGATCGTTCCCGGCCTCTGGAATGCCAAGGGAATTCTGGGTGATCCCAGGTTTATCCTGGAATGCCTTTTGGGAAAAGGGGTTGATGGGAATGAAGGGATTTTAATGGGAATTTTTTGGGATTTTAGTGGGAATTTTTGGGATTTTAATGGAATTTTTGGGATTTGGATGGGAATAAAGGGATTTTAATGGAATGAAGGGATTTGGATGGGAATGAAGGGATTTTAATGGAATTTTTGGGATTTTCATGGGAATTTTTGGATTTTGATGGGAATAAATGGATTTTAATGGAAATTTTTGGGATTTTAATGGAAATTTTTGGGATTTTGATGGGAATTTTGGGACTTTAATGGGAATTTTGGGATTTGATGGGAATTTTGGGACTTTAATGGGGATTTTTGGGATTTTAATGGCAACTTTTGGGATTTCGATGGGAATTTTGGAGCAGTTCCCAGCAGGGAATTGGGATCCGCCGCGATCCCGAGGTTCCCATGGGGTCGGAATTCCGGAAGTTTGATTTTGGGAATTCCCAGAGGGCGTCAAAATCCGGGATAGCCTTGGGGGGGGGAGGGGAGGGAGAATTCCAGGCCTTGGGAATAACGGGATGGATTCAGCTGCGATGGGAATGGAGAGCCCGGGATGGGATCCCGGCGGGAAGAAAGGGGTTTTAGGGGAAAAGATGGGATTTAAGGGAAAAAAGGGATTTGGGGGAATAAAGGATTTTAGGGGAAGAGATGGGATTTATGGGGAAAAAAGGGATTTATGGGAATAAAGGGATTTATGGGAAAAAAAGGATTTATGGGAAAAAAGGAATTTGTGGGGAAAAAAAGGATTTGTGGGAATAAAGGAATTTGTGGGGAAAAAGGGATTTAAAGGGGAAAAAACGGGATTTAAGGGGAAAAAGGGATTTAAGGGGAAAAAGGGGATTTAAAGGGAAAAAAAGGGATTTGTGGGGAAAAAAAGGGGTTATGGGAAAAAAAGGGATCATTGGGAATAAAGGGATTTATGGGAAAAAAAAGGGATTTAAGGGAAAAAAAGGATTTAAGGGAAAAAAAAGGGATTTGTGGGAAAAAAGGGATTTAAGGGAGAAAAAAGGGATTAAGGGGGAAAAAAGGGATTTAAGGGGAAAAAAGGGATTTAAGGGGGAAAAAAGGGATTTAAGGGGGGAAAAAAGGGATTTAAGGGGAAAAAAGGGATTTAAGGGGGAAAAAGGGATTTAAGGGGAAAAAAAGGGATTTAAGGGGAAAAAGGGATTTGTGGGAAAAAAAAGGGATTTAAGGGGGAAAAAGGGATTTAAGGGGAAAAAAGGGATTTAAGGGGGAAAAAAGGGATTTAAGGGGAAAAAAGGGATTTAAGGGGGAAAAAGGGATTTAAGGGGAAAAAAAGGGATTTAAGGGGGAAAAAGGGATTTGTGGGAAAAAAAAGGGATTTAAGGGGGAAAAAGGGATTTGTGGGAAAAAAAGGGATTTAAGGGGGAAAAAGGGATTTGTGGGAAAAAAAAGGGATTTAAGGGGGAAAAAGGGATTTAAGGGGAAAGCGATCTTTGGGAAAAGGGGTTTGGGGGAAAAAACAGGATTTATGGGAATAAAGGATTTAGGGGGAAAAGGGGATTTATGGGAAAAAGGCATTGATGGGAATAAAGGGATTTAAGGGGAAAAAAGGGATTTAAGGGGAAAAAAGGGGGATTTAAGGGAAAAAAGGGGATTTAAGGGAAAAAAGGGGATTTAAGGGGAAAAAAGGGATTTAAGGGGAAAAAGGGTTTAAGGGGAAAATATGGGATCATTGGGAAATAAGGGATTTAAGGGGAAAAAAGGGGTTTAAGGGGAAAAACTGGAGTTAAGGGAAAAGGGATTTAAGGGAAAAAAGGAATTTTGATGGGAAAATATGGGATCATTGGGAAATAAGGGATTTAAGAAGAAAAACGGGGTTTATGGGAAAAAAGGGATTTAAGGGGAAAAAAAGGGTAGATTTAGGGAAAAAAGGGATTTAAGGGAAAAAAGGGATTTGTGGGAATCAAGGGATTTAAGGGAAATGGGATCTGTGGGAATAAAGGATTTAAGGGGAAAAAAGGGATTTAAGGGGAAAAAAGGGATTTAAGGGGAAAAAAGGGATTAATAGGAAATGGGATTTATGGGAAAAGGGATTTATGGAAAATGGGATTTGGGTTAAGGAAATGATGTTTGGGAAAAAGGATTTGGGGGAAAAAGGGATTTATGGGGAAAAAAAGGGATTTATGGGGAAAAAAAGGGATTTATGGGGAAAAAAAGGGATCTTTGGGGAAAAAGGGATCTTGGGGGAAAAAAGGGATGTGGGGGTAAAAGGATTTATGGGGAACAGGATTTAAGGGAAAAGGGATTTATGGGAAAAGGGATTTTTGGGAAAAAAGAGATTTAAGGAAGAAAGAGATCTGGGGGAAAAGGGATTTAAGGGAGAAGGGATCTTTGGGAAAAAAAAAAGGGATTTATGGGGAACTGGATCAGTGGGAAAAAAAAGGATTTATGGGGGAAAAGGGATCTGTGGGAAAGGGATCATTGGGAAAAGGGATTTATTGGAAAAAGGGGATTTAAGGGAAAAAAGGATTTATGGGACAAAAGGGATCTGGGGGAAAAAGGGATCTTTGGGAAAAGGGATCTGTGGGGAAAAGGATCTGTGGGAAAAAAAAGGATTTAAGGGGAAAAAAGGGATTTAAGGGGAAAAAAGGATTTATGAGGGAAAAGGGATTTGGGGAAAAGGGATCATTGGGAAAAAGGGATTCAAAGGAAAAAGGGATTTGTGGGAAAAAAGGGATTTGTCGGGAAAGGGAGTTGGGGAAAAAATGGGATTTATGGGGAAAGGGATCTGTGGGGATAAAAGGGATTTGTGGGGAATAAAGGGATTTGTGGGAAAAAAGGGATATGATAGGAAAGGGATTTATGGGAAAAAGGGATCTGGGGGAAAAAAGGATTTATGGGAAATGGGATCTGTGGGATCCCCAAATCCCATCCCTGATCCCATCCCAAATCCCCAGGGATGGGAAATCCTGGGAATGGGGATCCCAAATCCCAGCCCTGATCCCATCCCAAATCCTGGAATGGGGATCCCAAATCCCGGCCCTGATCCCATCCCAAATCCTGGGAATGGGGATCCCAAATCCCAGCCCTGATCCCATCCCAAATCCTGGGAATGGGGATCCCAAATCCCGGCCCTGATCCCATCCCAAATCCTGGGAATGGGGATCCCAAATCCCGGCCCTGATCCCATCCCACACCCCAGCGATGGCAATTCCAGCCGGGAATGGCCGCTCCAGCCCGGAATTCCAGCCTGGGCAGCCCTTTCCAGGGGGATATTCCCGAAAATCCCAGCCCGAGGCCGTTCCCTCTGCTCCTGTCCCTCTTCCCTGCCAGCAGATCCCGCCCTGGATCCCCCCTGGATCCCTTCAATCCCACTTTTCTCCCGGGATCAGCCCCCCCGGCCGCTCCCAGGGAATTCCCCCATCCCCATCCCATTCCCAGAATTTCCATTCCCAGAATCTGGGAGAGCTGGGAAAAGGGCAGGGAATGGCTCAAAGCTGGGGGAAAATGCAGGGAATTCCTTAAATCTAAAATAGGGCAGGAATTCCTTAAAGCTGGAAAAAACCCCTGGGAATTCCCTAAACCTGGAAAATCCAGGGAATTCTCTAAACCTGGAAAAAGGGGCAGGAATTCCTTAAACCTGGAAAATCCAGGGAATTCCTTAAAGCTGGAAAAAACCCTGGGAATTCCTTAAATCTGGAAAATCCTGGGAATTCCCTAAACCTGGAAAAAGGAGGGAATTCCTTAAACCTAAAAAAGGGGCAGGAATTCCTTAAAGCTGGAAAAAACCCAGGGAATTCCTTAAAGCTGGGAAAAGGAGCAAGAATTCCTCAAACCTGGAAAAAGCAGAGAATTCCTTAAATCTGGGAAAATCCAGGGAATTCCCTAAAGCTGGAAAAAGGGGCAGGAATTCCTTAAACCTGGAAAAAACCCCGGGAACTCCCTAAATCTAAAAAAGGGGCAGGAATCCCTTAAATCTGGAAAAAAAACCCCCTGGGAATTCCCTAAACCTAAAAAAAAGACCAGGAATTCCCGAATCCCAACAAAAACCAGGAACAATCCCTACTTTTTGTTCTTTTTTATTTTTGGGATGCCAAATTCCAGCAGCTGAGGGAAAAACAAAACCAAACCCTCGTCCTACCCTGGGACAGCTCCGTGGGAAATGGGATTTTCCAGGAATTCCCAACGTTATTCCAGGAGTTTTTTTTCCTCCCCCCTCCTGCTCCCGGAGCTGGGAATTCCCAGTAATTAATTCCTGATCCCAATTAACGCCGGAGCATCCACGGGGAGCTCATTCCAGAGGCTCAAGGGGCTCTGGGAGAGTTGGATTTCCAGGAATTCCCGGTTTTTTTTCCTTCTGGCATTCCCGAATCCCAGGAATGCTCAGGGGTTTCCCGAGGCTTTTGCTGCCTTTTCCCAAGGGAGTTTCGATCCCGGAGCCCTGGGGGTTTCCCAGGGAATGCTTGGGAAGGGATTTCAGGATGATCCCATTCCCACGGGGGCGGCTCCCGGAATGCTGGGATGTTCCAGGGATTCTCTGGGAATTCCCTGGCGGCAGGAATGGCTTCCCAAGATCCAAAATTCCAGAGGGAAGCCAAAAACCCTCAAAATTCCCTAAAAAAACCCTGAAAATTCCCTAAAAAAACCCTGAAAATTCCCTAAAAGAACCCTGAAAATTCCCTAAAAAACCCCTCAAAATTCCCTAAAAAAAACCCTCAAAATTCCCTAAAAAAACCCTCAAAATTCCCTAAAAGGACCCCTCAAAATTCCCTAAAAAAACCCTGAAAATTCCCTAAAAGACCCCTCAAAATTCCCTAAAAAAACCCTCAAAATTCCCTAAAAAAAACCCTCAAAATTCCCTAAAAAAAACCTCAAAATTCCCTAAAAAAACCCCTCAAAATTCCCTTAAAAATCCCCTGAAAATTCCTAAAAAACCCTCAAAATTCCCTAAAAGGACCCCTCAAAATTCCCTTAAAAAACCCTAAAAATTCCCTAAAAGGACCCCTGAAAATTCTCTAAAAAACCCCTGAAAATTCCCTAAAAGGACCCCTAAAAATTCCCAAAAAACCCCTCAAAATTCCCTTAAAAACCTCAAAACTCCCTAAAAAATCCCCTGAAAATTCCCTTAAAAATCCCCTGAAAATTCCCTAAAAAAACCCCTCAAAATTCCCTAAAAAAACCCTCAAAATTCCCTAAAAAAACCCTCAAAATTCCCTTAAAAATCCCCTGAAAATTCCTAAAAAAACCCTCAAAATTCCCTAAAAGGACCCTCAAAATTCCCTTAAAAAACCCTAAAAATTCCCTAAAAGGACCCCTGAAAATTCCCTAAAAGGACCCCTGAAAATTCCCCAAAAAACCCCTCAAAATTCCCTTAAAAACCCTCAAAACTCCCTAAAAAATCCCCTGAAAATTCCCTTAAAAATCCCCTGAAAATTCCCTAAAAAAAACCCTCAAAATTCCCTAAAAAAACTCTCAAATTCCCTAAAAATCCCCTGAAAATTCACTAAAAAACCCCTGAAAATTCCCTAAAAAACTCCTCAAAATTCCCTAAAAAATCCCCTGAAAATTCCTAAAAAACCCTCAAAATTCCCTAAAAGGACCCCTAAAAATTCCCAAAAACCCCTCAAAATTCCCTTAAAAACCCTCAAAATTCCCTAAAAAAACCCCTGAAAATTCCTAAAAAAAACCCTGAAAATTCCCTAAAAAAAACCCTCAAAATTCCCTAAAAAAACCCTCAAAATTCCCTAAAAAACCCCTCAAAATTCCCTAAAAAAACCCCTGAAAATTCACTAAAAAACCCCTCAAAATTCCCTAAAAAACCCCTCAAAACTCCCTAAAAAAAGCCCTGAAAATTCCCTTAAAAATCCCCTGAAAATTCCCTTAAAAAACCCCTCAAACTTCCCTAAAAGGGCCCCTCAAAATTCTCCTAAAAATTCCCTAAAAACCCCTGAAAATTCCCTAAAACCCGCCTGGCTCCTGCCCCTGCAGCCTTTATCCCAAGGCCCTCTCCAGCTGTGCTGGAAAAACCTCTGGAAAAGGCTCCGGCCTCTCCTGGAATTCCCCTGCTCATTCCCAGCCTTTTTCCAGCCTCTCCCCATCCCAGAATTTCCCGCAGCCTTCCCACAAACCCCAAATTATCCCCTCGTTATTCCCTAATTAGCGGCGCCTTCCGCTGCTCTCCCGGGCAAGGCGCGCTCCAAAGGTCGCCCCAACCATGCCCGCCGTGTTTACCTTTTCATTTCCCTCCTCATCTCCCACATTCCCGCCCCGGGAAAAACGGGAAAAAGCAGGAAAAAGCAGGAAAAAGCAGGAAAAAGCAGGAATTTATCGGGAATCGCCGCACGAACCGCCCGGGCCTCAGCAGCAGGGCCCAGGACAGGCCGCGGCCGTTCGCCCTCAGCCCGGCCGGGCCCCCACACCACGACCGGGGATGGCCGGGAATTCTTGCCCCGCATTCCCAGGAATCCTCCCCGCATTCCCGAGGACTCACCGGGCTCCAGCAGATCAAGGCGTCGGTGTCGGGATCCTCCACGAGCGTCCAGAGCTTGGTGAGGAAAGCGGGCACGTTGCTGGCGCCGGGCCCCGCTGCCGCCGCCGCTGCTGCCGCCGCCGCTCCGGGCCCGTCCATGGCCGCGCCCTCACGGCGGTGGCGGGAAGGGCTCGGGGGGAACCCCGGGGCGAGCGAGGGGGGTTAAAAAGGGCGGGAAGGGCCGGGAGCGGCGGGAGCGGCCGCAGCGGCGGGGCGCGGCATGGCCGCCGCCATCTTGGGGGGCGGTGTGAGGGGCGGCGCGCGGCGCATGCGCGGCCACGCCCACCGCGCCCCGGGGACACGCCCACTGCACGGCGGTGACGGGAGGGGCGGGGCTTTAGGCAGAGGACACGCCCCCCCCTTGAGATAACCACGCCCCACCGCGGCTTGCCGCCACGAGGGGGCGGGGTTTTGCTGCGAGGACACGCCCCCCTAAGGTAAACCACGCCCACCGCGTTCCGCTGCGAGGGGGCGGGGCTTTGGTGCGAGGACACGCCCCCTTTGAGATAACCACGCCTACCAGGCAGCTCAGCTGCGAGGGGCGGGGGCTTTGGTGCGAGGACACGCCCCCTTGCGCGATAACCACGCCCCTAGCGTGGTGGCCACGCCCAGCCCAGTCTCTGATAAGGGGGTTTAGTGTGAGGCCACGCCCCCTTGTGCGGTAATCACGCCCCGCCCCGTCTCTGATAAGGGCGTTAGAGCGAGGACACGCCCCCTTGTGCGATAACCACGCCCCCAGAGCGGTGGCCACGCCTCGATTAGGCTCTGATGGGGGTTTAGCGTGAGGACACGCCCCCCTTTTGCGATAACCACGCCCAGCTCAGGCTCTGATAAGGGGGTTTAGTGTGAGGACACGCCCCCTTGTGTGATGGCCACGCCCCCCCGCGGTGGCCACGCCCAGTTCAGGCTCTGATAAGGTCTTTATGACAAGGACACACCCCCTTGCTCGGTAGCCACGCCCACCTCAGGCTCTGATAAGGGCTGTAGGGTGAGGACACGCCCCCTTTAACAGTAACAGGGACACGCCCCCGCTCACCTGGCCACGCCTCCTGCCCGCAGGGCCACGCCCCCTCACACCTGACCACGCCTTGCCCGCAGGGCCACGCCCCCTCACACCTGACCACGCCTCCTGCCCGCAGGGCCACGCCCCCTCACACCTGGCTACCCTCTGGGCATTTTCGGCAATCCCTGGGCGTGGCTCTGGCAGGGACACGCCCCCAAAGGAGTAGCCCCGCCCCCTTTCCATGACCACGCCCCTTTCCCATTGCGGGCAGCGGCCGCAGGGAACGCCCCCGGTGGTGTTGGCCACGCCCCCTCCTCAGACCACGCCCCATAAAGCCACGCCCCTTCAACAAAGCCACGCCCCCTCCCCGGCGCTCACGCTGCATTTGGCGCCGCTGCCGCTGCGCGCATGCGCGCGTCCGGCGGCGCGGCCGCTCCTGCGCATGCGCACTTGGCTTTTGCGCTTTCCCGCCGCGCCTCTCCCTTCCCGTTATCTTTCCCGCTTCCCGTTATCTTTCCCGTTATCTTCGCTCGTTCCCGTTATCGTGCCCTCCTCAGGAGCGGCATTCCCGCCCTCGGTAGCGGCGCGGGAGAAGGCGGAAGCGCGGTGGGCGGGGGCGTGGCCGCACCTCTGACCCGCGCCCACGTGTTCGGCGGCGCACGCGGAGCCGCCAGCATGGAGCAGGTCCGGGGGTGACCGGGGAGGGGGACACGCGGGACACACAGGGGGTTGTCATGGCAAAGGGGAGCGGGGGGGACACTCACGGGATTGCCGTGGCAACGGGCAGGGGGCCGGTCTGGTCCCGGTCTGGTCCCGGTGAGCGGGGATTGGGATTTGGGAGGGGGCCCGGCCTGGTCCCCGTCAGGGGGGACCGGCTGTGAGGGGGGGGTCTGGACTTGTCCTGAGGGGAACCCGGCTGTGAGAGGGGATTTGGCCTCCTGAGGGGGGGACCCGGCAGTGAGGGGTCCGGCCTGGTCTCTCTGAGGGGGAACCTGGCAATGAGTGGGGTCTGGCCTTGTCCTGAGGGGGAAAACCCTCAATATGGAGGAGTTTGGGTTCCTGAGGGGGAACCCAGCGATGGGGGGGGGGTCCAGCCTGGTCTCTGTGAGGGGGAACCTGGCAGTGAGGGGGTTCTGGGCTTGTCCTGAGGGGGAAAACCCTCAATATGGAGGAGTTTGGGTTCCTGAGGGGGGTCCCAGCAATGGGGGGGGGGTCCAGCCTGGTCTCTGTGAGGGGGAATCCCAACAGTGAGGGGGGGTTTGGGTTCCTGAGGGGGGGACCCGACCCTGTCCTGGTGAGGGGGGAACCGGCAATGGGGGGGTCTGGGCTTGTCCTGAGGGGGAAAACCCTCAATATGGAAGAGTTTGGGCTCTTAAGAGGAGCACCCGGCCCTGTCCCGGTGAGGGGGAACCCAGTAATGGGGGGGAGTCCAGCCTGGCCTCTGTTAGGGGGATCCCAGCAGTGAGGGGGTTCTGGCCTTATCCTGAGGGGAAAAACCAGTAATATGGAGGAGTTTGGGTTCCTGAGGGAGAACCCAGCAATGGGGGGGGTCCAGTCTGGTCTCTGTGAGGGGGAACCCAACAGTGAGGGGGGGGTTTGGTCTCCTGAGGGGGGGACCCGACCCTGTCCTGGTGAGGGGGGAGCCGGCAATGGGAGGGGGGGTCCGACCTTGTCCTGAGGGGGAAAACCCTCAATATGGAGGAGTTTGGGTTCCTGAGGGGGAAAACCCTTAATATGGGGCAGTTTGGGTTCCTGAGGGGGAAAACCCTCAATATGGAGGAGTTTGGGTTCCTGAGGGGGAAAACCCTCAATATGGAGGAGTTTGGGTTCCTGAGGGGGAAAACCCTTAATATGGAGGAGTTTGGGTTCCTGGGGGGGAAAACCCTTAATATGGGGGAGTTTGGGTTCCTGAGGGGGAAAACCCTTAATATGGGGGAGTTTGGGTTCCTGAGGGGAAAACCCTTAATATGGGGGAGTTTGTGTTCCTGAGGGGGAAAACCCTTAATATGGAGGAGTTTGGGTTCCTGAGGGGGAAAACCCTTAATATGGGGGAGTTTGGGTTCCTGAGGGGGAAAACCCTCAATATGGAGGAGTTTGGGTTCCTGAGGGGGAAAACCCTCAATATGGAGCAGTTTGGGTTCCTGAGGGGGAAAACCCTCAATATGGAGGAGTTTGGGTTCCTGAGGGGGAAAACCCTTAATATGGAGGAGTTTGGGTTCCTGAGGGGGAAAACCCTCAATATGAAGGAGTTTGGGTTCCTGAGGGGGAAAACCCTCAATATGGAGGAGTTTGGGTTCCTGAGGGGGAAAACCCTCAATATGGAGCAGTTTGGGTTCCTGGGGGGGAAAACCCTCAATATGGAGCAGTTTGGGTTCCTGGGGGGGA